>AWOL01S0000234.1:0-92648 GCA_000715115.1 Nicotiana otophora | reverse complement strand
CTATTTATCCTATTAGTGTTGTTGTGATACTAATATTGTCTCCCTTTTGTCCTTTTGTGATACTAATATTTTTAAGCCGAGGGTCTTTCGGAAACAGCCTCTCTACTCCTTCGGGGTAGGGGTAAGGTCTGCGTACATACTACCCTCCCCAGACCCCATTAATGGGATTCTACTGGGTTGTTGTTGTTGTTGTTGTTATTTTGCTTTGGTTAATCACTTTATTTGAGTTACTAACTTTTATGGGCTATAAAACATATTTGGCCATTCAAAAGATACAAGTCCTAGTTTGAAATAATACATTAAAGAGTAAATTATGAAAAAGTTTAAAAAAATATGTATATATTACATTACAATAATTATTTTTATGTATAAAATATTCTTAAAACTTGTATATATGTATGTCGGGTTGGTTTGGTTTCGGTTTGACTTTTTCTAGTTAAAACCAAACCAAATCAATTATGGTCGGATTTTTTTTCTAACACCAAATCATAGTCGGGTTATTTTATCGGTTTGATGCGGTTTATCGGTTTCCTTTGTATACCTCTACTTGTCGTTTCTTCCTGTAAGATAGATTGAACAAATGTATTTTTTGTATGTCCAATTCTGTCACATACAGTGTATAAAAATTTCCCCCCCTCATAAACAATGGCTTATTTATGGTCTTCAATGTAGATATGATTTTTTACTGGAGTTTCCATAGGAAGTTCAATGCAGAGCCTTCGTATCTACCTCTTAAGGTTGTAGAAGTGCAAATGTCTATCTTGAGTAATTTTCCAATTCTTCCACCAATTTTCTCTAGTATGTTTCACATCGTAAAACTCTGTAGGCAACTGAGGTAGTCGTATCCATATTGCAAAGCTGGTTAGTTTAGCTGCATTCGTTACAAACTTTGATTCCCATCAAAAATCCATTAATGAACCAGGATCAATTGTGCAAGACACGATTCATATTTTCTTCCTTTAGGAACTTTACTGTGAAGAAGTCTTCACCCAGATCTGTTAGAGGAAAATCCTCACTGGTTTCCATAGACCTCTAATTCTTGTTTTGAGATATTGATGGGGGACCCTTTTACCAAACAGTTTGATGATAACTGAGTATTTCCACACTCAGTATATTCGGGCTTTCTCCTCATGCGATAACAAAATAACATCTCTGTTTTCATTTTATGTGTGATGTCTTCATTGGGATTGTGTTGGTCCATCTCGTGATCAACATCTATTAGTGTAGTCATGTGTTGTGATGGGACCATTGATACTAGTTTTTCAAGAAAGGGTAATATCTTAACTTCCTCTATGTCTATAGATGATAAACCTGGTGGTTTGGGAGGGATTTTAAAGTGAGTTGCTATATTATGAAAATTCATCATTGCTAGTAGTTTGGTGATGAAGTTTTTAGAGAGAAGGCAGAGAATCTCTCTAAGAGAAATGGATACTGTTCATCTTTCTTTGGTTTCATTTCTGATTAACAACAAAAGAAAAAGAAAAGCATAGTATAAAGTAATTTCCTATTGACTTCATTTAATGAACCAATTTGGAATAATAATGATTTTTCACTTTGTTTTAACTCCTCGAAACAAAGCATTGCTTTTTTTATTTTTTGGCAATCACTTTTCCACGCCAGAAACTATTTATATCCGATAGCCAAAAAAGCATATAAAATTTAAACATTTTTCATATATAACATACAAAATGTATAAATATACAAAAAATATTTTTTTTTTTTTGCTATTATTTTAAGAGCGACTGTACAATGTCGGTGTTTAGTTGTTAACATTATGCCAAATTGACCTACTTACCCTCTTTCACCTTTTTATTGGAATGAGAGATTGAATGCCTTCCTCTTGTCTGTCCTTCCAGATAAAAATGATCAGATAAGATTTCAAACATTTGACAAACTGCATCGTTGTAACAAAGGAACATATTTGAGTTAGTTCTCAATTGCCACATCACCTCCGATCCTGGTAAGTATATAATGATAACAGAAAAGTAACATAATAAATAAAGAATTAAAGGAATAGTGTGATAGGAAGGGTCGCCTTGTAGGAGAGCCAGAGGCATGATTCTGACAAAACGAACCATCTTGTTACCATCAAAAGTACATCAAAATTTTCTTTTAACCTTATTTACTTGGCTATACAGTACCAGCATGTTAAAGCATAAAGACTTCAAACAGAACTCTCACCAATTGTCTTTATTATTAAAAGGATTGTCAGTATATTTCTCAACAATCCTAAAAGTGATTAACCAACACCTTTTTTAGGAGAAGAGATAGCAACAGCAACAGCAACAAGAGCACTTCTTTGCAAACTAGCAGACGCTGCTTCAGTTAGGCTCAGACACAACAGTACCAAATAACATCCAAGGCCTAAAGAGCCTTGACTCACAACAATGCAAACGCGTTCTGCACATGGCAACAGAACGTTACTTGGAATGACATTTATGACGGACACCAAATCCACTGTATGTTTCATCAGAAGACTGCATGACATTTATTATGTGAGGAAAATCAGCAGAAGCTTTAGTTACATGAATTCAACAAAGAGGATCTATTTATAACAGACGACAGACGACTTCTCCTCTTCAAGAGTTTGTGTGCTCAGCCATATTCATTTTGCCGAAGAACAGTCTCTACTGCTTTCCGTTCTCCATTTCTGATCGGCGAAATTCTGCACAGTAGGACCATGCGCTGCCCAAAACACGCAAATACATTCCACCAATCAAGTAAAGAAAACTATCAGAAACCACAAGGGTAAAATCCTACCCAGTAAAAGATTTTAGCTGCCATTTAACAAACAAGAAATTTTGCCTTCTGCAGCATTTACATAGTCTTTCCACCACAGCAGTGTGATTTCTCGTACATCCACTCCATTTCCTAGCCTTGGCATTCTACCTGAAAATGGACCACCACCAACTTCAAGGAGCTGTACAACTTATATTTAGTCTTCTCCTAGTCTGGTGCGGGAACATACACAGATCTATTTCCTTCAAACATGTTCTTCCATCCCCTTCCCTGCCAGTACGATGAGCTTCTGGACTTGCAATTCCAATCTACCTGCCTAGAACCCCACGAGAAAATTCTTAAACAATGTTACAAGCCTTTGCACTTCTATTTCAGCCCTCTGGCAGGAATTGTAGCCAGGCTCACATGTTCTTTCTGGTCAGAAACAAGTCGGGGGCAAGGGGTGTTATGTAAATAAATAAATAAAAAATTGTGAATAAGCTTACTAGCTTAGAAACTCAACCAGGGTCCTTAACCATTACTTTCTCCATCCAAAATAAATATCCTTACAATATGTGGAAGAGTCGACAAAGCGAAATTTCAAAGCCAACACGACCATTAATTTTGAACAAAAGAAATATGGAGGTCAAGACTTCTACCAGTTACAAGGATTCAAAGGCCAAAAGCGTTTCCCACATGACTTTTACAAATTAACAGTTTAATGAATGGCAGTTGTGCAGTTTGGATTGCAAACTAGAATTACAGTTATAGTCCCTGCTGCTCTCTGTTTCAATGAAGGTACATAAACACAAAATAAAACTAATCAACACGGCAGAGATGTAAGACAAATCTAACACTAGTTCTTTCTTTCATTGATCAACAACAACAAACGCAGTGAAATCCCACAAATGGGGCCTGGGGATGGTAAAGTGTACAAAGACCTTACCCAAGGTAGGGAGGTAGAGAGGTTGTTTCCAAAAGACCCTCGGCTCAAGAACAGTGAAAATGAAGCAATAAACAGACAACCTTCTTTCATCGATCAACTTTCAAAAATAACATTAGCAACAAACGAAAGATATTCCCAGTTTTGCATCTAAAAGTGCCAAGGGAAGATAACAACCAAACCATTATCATCTTTCCACAAGACTAAAAAAATTGAAAGAACAGAAAATTAATACAGCCTGAAACATATAGGCTCAAATTAAAAGCCCCCATCTAGAAAAGAATGCACAAGATATCATATAGAACATTTGTACATCTCTAGCAGATGAGGGCAGCAAAGTACCTTACTGGCTTGGGCAGACAGTACGAGTATCTGAAGTACGGAAAATAAATTTGAAATTCTATGTATGCCAGGTTGTAGATAAGCTCCTCAACCTGCTTTCCTTGATACTGCAGTGACATTTGCAGAATTCAATTCTACAGTAAAAATTGAAAATTCTCTAATATAAATACGAAAAGAAACCAAAAAAATGTAGATTTGATTGTTTGGCAAGCAAGCCAAACGGGTTATGGGTATAAATGTTCCAAGAAGTGAGAACAGATTATACCATAAAACAAAAAGTCACAAAACAAAAATGAAAGCAACCACCAAGGCACTCCTACATAGGTAATCAGTCTCAAGGAGAAACAGGAGTAACCCAATGCATCGAGGAACAAGCTAACTTACATAGATAAGTGTCAGCAAAAATAACAAATCAACAGTTTCTTTTCGGGGAAGAAAATTAAAGTTTTTTTTTTGTACGTTAACTAATCAATAGTACTTAGCAAGATAGAGATCTTATTTTATCTTTCTCGGCAAAACTTATTAGATAGAAAACGGATAATACTTGCAGCCAGAGCAGAGTGGACTTTGCCTCTTTGATACGACCTAAAGCCAACATAACTTTGGAATAAACTTCAAAAGACATAACTTAAACCAAAATCTTAAGATAACAATGTCATCCACAAGAGGTGATAGTTAACATCATGTGCGTGAAACTTCATGTCCATGAGCAAATAAACATAATACTTATCAAATCTTATATATTTGGTAATAAATCCCACTCAGAGATGCTTCGGATGCACCTTAGCCTTACTTTTCACTGGCATTCAGTCATGTTTACATATTATTAGTAACTTTTATTATCAATATTAATTTAGCGGTCAATAAATTCAGAGAGACAACCTTAGTCAGTCCCTAAAACATGAAATGAAAATCATTCCTACAGAAGAAAACAATCACGCTGCGTGTTCATATTATCACCATAAAAGCTGGAAATTGAACTTCCAAAGTTAAATCTCTTAAACAATTTCGAAAACTTCATCATGATCGTCATCACATTTGAGACTGGACATCAATAAGACACGACACAGAGTCCTATAATCATTCAGTACTAAGGTTTATCATCAAAAATAAATAAAAATCAGCCATGAGAGATATATTACTCCCTCCGTCCCAATTTATGTGGCGGTGTTTGACTCGGCACGGAATTTAAACAAGAAAGACCTAAAACTTGTGGTGTAAGCAAATCATAGACATTTTTGTGGCTGTAAATCAATTCATTAAGGGCAAAGGAGGACTTCCAAAGGTAAATTGTTTCTAAATAGGGAAAGGTGACATTCTTTTTAGGACCGACAGGAAGAGTGCCGTATAAATTGGGACGGAGGGAGCAACAACAACATACCCAGTAAAATCCCACTAATGGGGTCTGGGGAGAGTAGAGTGTACGCAGACCTTATCCCTACCCCGAAAAGGGTAAAGAGGCTGTTTCCGGGACGGGACGGGACGGAGGGAGCATGTGTCATAATCATTTGTGGTCCAGCATTGATGTACTCATGTAGAAGGAGAGTGCCAGAAGAAAGCATGTGAAGTAAACAATAGTGAAGTGTGAAGTTGCTAACATGGGGAAAAGTGAAACGTTTAATACTGATGGGAAAGCAGATATGTCATCCTTGATTACTATCCATGTATCTAGAGATACAATCATTACCTTCAAATGTGCAATAGTTTCAGTGAATTCTTCGTCAATGAAAAAGCTAAGTATTCCCCATCTGCTTTACACCATCATCTCTTGCAAACAGAATATGAAGATTAAAATCGGCATACTATAAGTATGAAACAGATCCATATGTTTTGAGTAACAAAATCAATTTCAAGAAACTGTTTACACTGCCAATAGGAAATATTTTACATACACGAGTTTCAATTGAAACTGTTCCTTAATAGGTAAGCTCACTATGCCACCCCTGCCATGCGTGCAGTCTCAAAGAGTTTGATAAGGCACCAGTACCCAGTAAGTCAACCTGCAACAGATCTGATAATGCACAGCCAAAAGAATTGTTTCTCGATCTAATTGTCAGATAAGCCTGCTAAAAAACAGCTGAACTGATCGTCTTGCAAACAATTTTAGCAACTTCCTTTCAATCATAGCTCTCACCTCAACCACGTCAACCCCATGAGTATTAGAGAAAGCAAAACTCAAACAGTTACCGAGCACTATTCACTTATCTTAGCCAAACAATCCACCAGTTCCTAACATCCCTTGCTTCAGCTCCTTTCTTCGCTGCTCCTCAAGAGGATCTGGACTCTTCATTACTCTTCGCACACGCCTACAAACAAAACATAGAAAATCAAATAACTGTCCAAGGAGCTAAACAAACTCCCATCTAATAATTAGCATTGACAGAAGTTTTACCTATCTTGTGCATGCTGTGCAGGGAAAGTAGGCATGAATTCTTTAGACTTGGGGAGAGGAACTTCACGAAACCACTCATGGTTTAAAGCAGCATCGGCAGTTATTCTCTGCAATATGTCACACAAACAATAATCAAAAAGGATAAAGACAACGAAGTACAAAAATTTGAAGTTCCCAAATGTAATGGCCATCACCTTCTCAGGATCATAAGTTAGAAACTTATTCAACAGGTCAAAGCCAGCATCAGATAGGACTGGTAACCCCGTGAAGGATGTAGCGGGAAATTTTTTTCTTAAAGAATTAAACCTGACACAAACAAATCAAATGGTTAGTAGACACATGAAAATATTTTTCCAGCAATAGATTGTCATCAAAGGAGGCCAGAAAGCCAAACCAGAATCACCCAAAGCTGGAAGCCTGGGAAAACAGTGGCAAAAATAAAAAACATGAATCTCCAGCCAACAAGAACAGGGATAGAATATACAAGAAGATAATACTTACTGGTACTTTACAAAGTTGACCTTCACCCCAGGAAGTTTAGAAAACCCTGGCCATATTGTCTCATTTGGGGTTCCGAGAATTTTGAAAATCTGGTAAGAACAATCCAAGAAATGCATTAAGCTGACTTGTAAATGATATCCAACATCACGTAAAATTCTCCATAAGCTGCTAGAAAAGATACCTTATCGATTTGATCAACTTCTGTTTTTCCATTGAAAAGCGCTTCTTTGGATAGCATCTCAGCCATGATACAACCCAGTGACCACATGTCGATTGCAGTAGAATATTGTTTGGCTCCCAGGAGAAGTTCTGGCGCCCTGTATGCATAAAAACTATTCAATCACTGGCTGAGAAAAGCCAGATGGGCGAGAACTCAATAGAAACCTTCATCTACATACAGACACACATCGACAGAAACATGAGTATCTACTTAAATATTTTCAAAGTAATGAAGAACAAAAAATGAAGCTCACCTGTACCACAAAGTAACCACCAAATGAGTGTATGGTTTCAGGGGGCTCCCATATTGACGAGCTAAACCAAAGTCACAAATCTTCAACTCACCTCGGTTGTTTAGAAGCAAATTTGAAGTCTTCAGATCTCGGTGAAGGACCCAATTATCATGAAGATACTTGATACCCTGCAAAAGCTGGAGCATAAGACATTTGACTTCACTTTGGCTAAACGGTTGTTTCATTGTCTCCATTAATGCCTTCAGATCATGTTCCATGTACTCCATCACCATAAAAATGCTGTCAAGACTGCTTCCTACAACTACTTCTTTAACATCTACAATTGAGGGGTGATGAATAGAAAGAAGAATGTTTATTTCCCTTAGAGATGTCAAGGGAAATCCTTCTCGCTCCTTCTCCATCTTAACCTTCTTTAGTGCAACAATTTCTCCTGTCTTCTTATCTCTAGCTCTGTAAACAACACCATAGGTACCTTCATCTATCCTGTTAAGCCGCTCGAATTCATCGACACTTCTACACCCCTGCAGCATGTTTACGCTCCTTTGTGGAGGAAGTGCAGGCTCTGGTATACCACGAGAATCATGTTCATCTTCAGATTCTGTATCTGACTGGCTAACACTAGTACCATCATAATAACGGTCCTTATCCACATCCATTGAGTCAATCTTATCTAAATCATTGTCCTGGTAACTATCTCTGCTGGAAGACCTAATATGTTCATCTGAATCTGAGGACCTTGCTCCATTTCCTCCAGAGTTGTCTCTCTTGAGCTCCCCAAATTCTGGAGTTAGTGATTTCCTGTGTCCACCCATTTCAGCTGACTGTGAAACTGCTCGTCGCTTCTTCAATCGAGGCATATCATCATCTGAAATCAAACCTTCATCAGCTGGAGA
Organism: Nicotiana otophora; assembly: GCA_000715115.1. Classification (NCBI taxonomy): domain Eukaryota; kingdom Viridiplantae; phylum Streptophyta; class Magnoliopsida; order Solanales; family Solanaceae; genus Nicotiana; species Nicotiana otophora. The sequence goes on along the minus strand of AWOL01S0000234.1, from coordinate 84,386 downwards.
GTCAGCGTCAGTTGCCCATCGAGATGCTCTTATAGTCGGCAAGTATTCATCTTCTTCTACAATCCTGGCATCTTGCTCGGGCAATCGCTCTTTGTCAGGAGGTGGTGAACCTATGTCAACTGGGGATTCAGATGCATCAACATGTGAACCAAGTGCTGTATTTGGATTATGTTGGGACGGCCCCGTGCTCTGAATAATATTATTATTATTATTCAACGGCGAGACCTGCTCAACCCTTTCTAAGGGAAGGTTAGGCGACTGGACAGATGACTTTGGCAATGGAAGCGGAGGAGGTAGCTTAGCAGCTGCTGGTGAATTTCTACTCTTCGACATTCTATTCGCTTCCTTTTCATCCCTATCCCAGATAATTGGAGAGAATTTTCGTTTCTTGCTCTGTACAGGTGACTGGTTCCCATTGGCCGCATTCTTGGTCTTCCGGTCCGAATCAATAGCCCCATCAGACCCACTCTCACTAGACAGTTCCCCAGGCTCTCGGTCAACAGCCCTGACACTAAACCCACTTCTCCCCGCTCCACCATCACTGCTACCAGAATCACTCCTGCTTGACATGGACCTATAACTGCCATTTATGACCTCCCTTTCTTTTACATCCTTCTGTCTCAACCTACCCCTATCTCGACTACTCCTGTCATGAACTCGATCCCTATCAAAATCCCGATCAACGTTCCTAATTCGATCATAATCCCCCTTAGGATAACCAAGCTCCCTCCTTGAAACCTCGAACTCAGCCTCACGGCCCCTAAATTCATTATCCCTGTAACCACCATGTCTTCCAGCAGCCATAAGAACGTCTATGTATCAAAGAAAATCTTAATCCACCTATAAACCCTAACCCTAATTTCACAAACAAAGTCAACAAATCCTAGCTCGAAAAAAACGACTTAGTTGAAAAAACAATAACAGATTACAGATCTGGTAAAAACTAATCAAATATCTAAAAATCAAATTGAAATATTTTCCTTTTTTTCCTTTTTTCCTAATTTCTTTAAAAAAACTCTCTAGAAACGACAGATAGAGACGGCGAAAAAACAGAAACTGTAGAAATTGACGACTGGAGTGTAAATTTACGGTCTTCTCCGGTATGTTATTGCTGAGATCGGAAAACTTACCGGTGAATCGAAGCAACCAGGGGCGGCGGCGACGAAGCTTTTACAGAGAGAGAAAAAGAGAGAATATGTATGTGAGTATTGCAAATTCGGAATATGAAAGCGAAGGGAAAGTCCCCAGACCGCGTAAAGGGTTTTAGATTAGCTTCGAGTATGTTAATTGCAATTAGACCCCCTATGTTTATCAAATTGTTTATTTTGACCAATACATTTTCTTGCATGTCTCTTCAGCCACCGGAAGTCGTTCTCACGAGTTTAAATTTCATTGGGTAAAAGTAAATTACGAGGCTAATAGATTTTATGTCTTATCAAATATAAGTGGATCAGACAAAAAGGAAAATTTTGCCTGGATTTATTTATAGAAATGTACTGTTTTGAATAGTTTATTTATTTAACAACATTGTCTTGAAAGACTCTCTATCTCAGGGTTGCTCTAGTGGTAAGCATCCTCTAGAGCAAGGTGGGGAGTCCTTGGAGAGAGGAAGCCGAGTGTCTATCGGAAACAGTCTCTCTCTCTACCCCAGAGTAGGGGTAAGGTCTGCGTACACACTACCCTCCCCAGAATAGAATAATTTATTCCTAAGGGGTCATTGGTAAGGTGTATAAGAATAGTATTGAATATGATTATTAGTAATGTTTAGTTATATTATAATTAGTTATGCTGGGATTATTTTCTATCGACTGTTTGATTTTATGTATTTAAAATAACATGCATTGCATAATTTTAAAAAAAAAAATTGTTTACAAACATATGCTCCACATTCTTTAGCTTTGTATACTCTCTTTGCAAAGCTTTAGTTATTCATTCTAAAAACGAAAAATAAAAAATAAAAAAAATTATTACGAGAAAGTACATCTTGTGTGTATTTATGTTAGATTTTAACCCATTTTTTACTTTCTTACCCGAAATAGTCATTATTGTATATAATATGTAAAATTTCTTTCACCAATTAGACTAAAATAAAATACCCATCTTACGGACATTTCTCAACTCTCAACACACCCAATTCTCTTCCTTTTCTCTAACGCCTCTCTTTTCCCTATCTCTAACCCACCCAGATTTAGATCTTAAAAAATCTATAAATCTAATTAAATTTCTCTTTACTTTTTTAACAAAGCAACCATAGTAGCTTCATTTATCTAAGGTCCAAATAGAGATCCACATGATACAAATAAAAACTTCATATCCTTCTCACAAATCAAGAAAAGAATAAATAAAGATAGAAGTTTAAAAAGCCTACATATTCTGGAATAAGGTCCTCAGGAGTCCATTAATGGTGGAAAAAAGGGGGGCGTCAATATGTAAGAAGAAAAGAAAATCATAGTTGCACTCACAAATATTGCCCAAGATGACTGATTACCCTCTTACTTAAAAGTCTCAGCATCATTGAGAGGGGTTTGACTAGTAGCAGCAGCAAACTAAACTTTATGTTGTTATTGTGCTTAGTGTGAGGTGTAGGCGAGTGTAATGAGTGATGTATGTATGACGATAAGGTAAACTTTTAGATATGAGATCTAAGTTGGAAAGCATTTGTGGATTTTTGGCATTTTTGCATCTTTTTTTGTGTGTGTGGTAATTTTGGTGTTAAAATAGAGGTGTAGTGGTAGACATAAGGTATTTTCTAATATGTATACGATGTAACTTGTATTTATACATACTTACACAATATTGTATAATTGTGTATAAGTACATATATTTGTGTATAATGTGGTATAATTATATATATATTTTTAGTGTATACGGGTGTGTATATATGTTGCTAGTGTATAATAAGCCGCCATAAAAATTCAACACTTTCTTCTCTTTTTCTTCTTTTTCTTATTTTTCTGGTATACATTATTATGCATTTCATATACAAATTTATACAAAGTTCTGCATCATTATACATGTACTGCATATGTACAGTTAAAATTGAAATTGAGATTTTTGTGTTTTTCTTTATTTGTTTATCGAACAATCTATTTATAAAGTCGATTTTCTTGTTGATTTCTTTGTCAAATCATGAACATGCGTCAAATTTTTTTAAACTTTTCTTTTTGATTTATGCTATTTAAAACTTGGGGAATAAGAGATTTTAGGATTTTTCGAGTTGAATTATAGATGGTATGCCTTTTTAATCAAATGCGAGACATACTTCCATAAACGCTTGAACAAAAACTAGAACAGGGACATTGTGTTGGGTGATTTGGAGCACTCCGAGAGCCGTCGCGGCTTTGAGTATTGTAGGCATATAAGAGTTAAGAAGGTCGAAGGGGTTATATGGAGGATGAGCAGGGGATGAGCGACCGAGCCATATGAGATTCCAGTGAAATTTTGGAAGAACACGGGCAAGGCAGGCTTAGAGTGGCTTGGTCTATTCAATGCCATTTTGAGGAAGAAGAAGATGATCCTTTTGTACAAGGGTGATTTCCAAAACTATAACAACCATGTGGACATCAAGTTGCTAAGCCAACCTATGAAAGTATGGAAGAGGGTGGTGGAGTTGAGGGTGAGGAGGAGTGTGTCTATTTTCGAGAACCAGTTCAAATTCATTCCAGGGCATTCAATTACAAAAGCTATTTATCTTGTTAGGAGATTGGTTGAGTAGTACGAGAAAAGGAAGAGGGACTTACATGTGGTGTTCATTAACTTAGAAAAGGCTTACGACAAAGTCACAAGGGAGGTCATATAGAGATATATAGAGGTCAAAGGTGTATCTGTTGCATACATTACGGCGATTGTGGACATCTATGATGGAACTAAGGCCCGGATGAGGGCAGTGGGAGGAGATTCAACATATTTTCCAGTTTTGATGGGCCTGCACCAAGGATCAGCACTTAGCCCGTTTGTATTTTCCCTGTAGATGAAAACTTTAACTCGTCATATTCAAGGGGAGGTGTTATGGTGCATGTTATTTGTAGATGACATTGTACTAATTGACAAGATGCGGGGTGGTGTTAATGGGAAGTTGGAGGTTTGGAGGCAGACCTTGGAGTCTAAACGTTTCAAGTTGAGCAGGACCAAGAAAGAATATATGAAGTGCAAATTCAGTGATGTGACCCATGAAACGGATGGGGATGTGAGGCTTGATACACAAGTCATCCCAAAAAGAAGAAGTTTCAATTATCTTGGGTGAGTATTCCAAGAAAATGGAGACATTGACAAAAATGTCACACATCGTATAGGAGCGGGGTGGATGTAATAGAGGCTCGCTTACGGTATTTTTTGTGATAAGAATGTGACACCAAAACTCAAAGTTAAGTTCTACAGAGCAGTAGTTAGACCGACTATGTTGTATGGGACAGAGTGTAGGCTAGTCAAGAACTCTAATAGCCAGAAGATAAAGATAGCAGAGATGAGGATGTTGAGATGCATATGCGGGCATACCGGGATAGATAAGATTAAGAATGAAGTTATTCGGGACAAGGTGGATATAGCCCATGTGGAAGATAAGATGCGGGAAGCGAGGGTAAGATGATTCGGGCATGTGAAGAGAAGAAGCACATATACCCCAATGAGGAGGTGTGAGGGTTGATCTTGGCGGGTCTTATGAGAGGTAGAGGTAAGACAAAGAGGTATTAGGAAGAGGTGATTAGGCAAGATATAGAGATGTTTTATCTTGCCAAGGACATGACCCTTGATAGGAGGGTGCGGAGGTCGATAGTTGGTAGAAGGTTAAATAGTCAAGTATTTTCCTCGTCCATAACAGTATTATTAGTGTTAATCTTGTATTTTCTTAGTCGTAGATTTCTATTACTAATTATTATTTCTTTCGCTTTGATATTTTTATAAATGATAGCTCATGTTACTTCTTGTTACTATTGCTTTGTTTTTCCTCTTTCTTTGAGTCGAGGGTCTATCGGAAATAGCCTCTCTATCTTTTCTATGTAGGGGTAAGGTCTGGGTACACACGATCCTCCCTAGACCCCACTTGTGGAATTTAACTGGGTTTGTTATTGTTGTTGCTTAATTTGTCAACTCAGTTGGATTTAGAAATATAAGAAGTTAGTTATAATTTTTAGAGGGAACAATAACAGTAGCTGGTTATGTGAAAAAAACTATTTTTCGGATCTTGGCCCCTTATCTTTTGAGCTACAAATTTGTAAAGTTATAACTGGGCTATCTAGTTGCAATATATGTGTGTAGGTTGTGCTTATGTGCAATTATCTCAAAAATAAATGTGATAACATATATTTTTAAATCTGGTAACATCTCTATCTATTAATTAGAAGAGATATTTGGAAAGTAGAAAATCTATGGTTACGTACATTCGTGATGTATGACTTGGTACGAAAGGATAATGATTCTTTGCGACTACTTATTTCCATCTTATATGTACTACTAAAAAGAAGGATTATTGAAAGGGAAGAAAAAAGCAGAAGAAGAAAGAAATTAAGGAAAATGACTAACAATTAACAGATGACGCATATTTTTAACTGTAACGACCAGATAAGTTATTTTAAGTTCTAGCTTTCATTTTCATGATTTGAGGCATTGAATAGCTTCATTTAATATTTCATGATCTGTGTGCATGGTTCGTTTCGATTTTCATAAAGCTTAGATGTGTTTTGAAAGAGAAATTCTAATTCTAGAGCTTTAATGTTATTGGAGTTGACCATGATTAACATTCTTGGTAAACAATCTTAGATCAGTATTTTGACGATTCTGATAGGATCATATGATGATTCTAGACTTATACGTATGTTTAATTTGGTCCCGAGTGACCCCAAGCCATTTTCGTGCTTATAATCGCAAGTTGAAAATTTAAGTTATGAACATTTGAAATCCTTGGATTTTGATAGTTGATTCTTAGTTTTGATATTATTTTTGATGTTTTGAGCTTACAAGTGAGTTTGTGTGTGATTTACATACTTTTTGGATGATTGGATAAGGTCCCTAGGGGCTCATGTGAGTTTCGGATTAGTTTCGGACTGTTTGATAAGTTTTACCATTGTTTGGTGCTGATGTTGTCGCAATTGCCATGATCAGCTCGTAAATGCGAGGTTCGCATCTGCGAATGTCATCTCGCATTTGCGAAGTTCTAGGGGGAAGCTCAGTGTTGCAATTGCGATGTTGAGGTTCGCAATTGTGAAGGACCTGTCACAATTGCGACTGTGTATGCGCATGGTGGATTTTTGCATTTGCGATTAGTAGGTCACATGTGCGAGCTGCACAATTGCGAATAATATTTTGCAATTGCGATATCTGCACCTGGATAAAAATTTAAGGGTTTCGGGATTAGCTCATTTTATACCATTTTTGAGACTTAGACTACGTAAGGAGGTGATTTTTGCAAGTATTTTCTTCTCAACTTCAAAGGTTAGTAATTTTAACTTAGTTTTAATTTATCTCTATGATTTTCCATAGATTTGTAACCCTTAATCTAGGATTTCAAAGAGTAGAAAATAGGATTTTGGGTAGTAACTTAAGAAAGTAAATTTTGGAGATTTAGACCTTAATTAAGGTCGGATCTTGAAATAAAATACATATTTGGACTCGGGGAAGAATGGGTAATCGATAATTGGTCTTAATTTTGAATTTAGACTATATGGACCCGAGTTGACTTTTTATTGACTTTTTCAAATATGATAAAGACCATACCTTTTTAGTATTAATAGAGTTCTTTATGCTTGTTTTGAATTATTTGAGTATTATTTGACTAGATTCGGATGGTCTAGAGGCTTGTTCTAAAAGGAAAGCGATATTGGAGAATTGATTTGTTCCAAAAAAGTAAGTGTCTTGTTTAACCTTGATTTGAGGGAATTAAGAAGTATTTGGGTCTATTTGCTACGTGCTAAATGTATTGGAGGCGACATATACGTGTGATGACGAGTGTATATGTGTTGCTATGGGTTAAGCATGCAGGTAGAATTAGCCTTATTCATGTATTATTTCCTCTATGTTTTAATAGTTCGTAAAACTTCTTGATTATTAACATACATATTGTTTAAGTTTTGATGAAGTGTCTGAATATTATGGTTCTTGAAATGTTGGCTCGCCAATTGGTACAAAAATTATGATTGCCCCTCATTATGTATTATGCTTAATCACTCTTTTTGATGTTATTTATGCTTCCTACATTTCTTGGTGCTGTTTTATGTATGCTTGGAGAGGAAGATGAATTGCATGAAGGTAATTGCGTGCTTGTGAAGAAGAGTAACTTATGCACGAAGGATATTTCTGTGCTTCTTGACATCATTATTATTGCACAGAGAGTGTTTTCGCACTTGGTGTGTAAGAGTGATATGTATATATGTTCACGAAAGGTGTCACCGTGCCGGTGAGGATGAGAGGTAAATGCACGAAGGGTGTTGGCATGCTATGTGCATATGATATCTTTTATCCCTTGCTTTTATTATGCAAATTTATGGACTTGGCTATGTTGTTTCATGGTTAAAGTTTCATTCTCTTGGATTTAAGTTGTTGTAAAAGGCTTGGTTGTGTTATTTGAGAAAACACGGTAGTTACTTCTCTTAGTTGATTCTTTTACCATTCCTCGTACTTATTCTTGTTATTTTCTCTTGTTTATTAACTGCACATGTTTATATAGTAGGTATTTTGTCTTAGTCTTGCCAGTACCTCGTCGGGGTTAGGCTTGACACTTACTGAGTATATTAGGTCGGTTGTAATCATACTACACTTCTGCACTTATTGTGCAGATTCACGCGTTGGTCCTAGTGGGGCTCCAAGGGGTGTGACTATCTTGGACATATGAGAGACTCGAGGTAGTATTGCATACCTATCTTCAGACTCTAGAGTCACTTTCATTATTATTGCTAATGTTTACTTGTATCTCCAGATGGTCAGATTCTAGTTTCGGTTGAACCGATAGGGCCAACTCAAGTCCCAAAAGGGTTCATTACTACCCTAAACACTTCAGAGCACCTTGGTTTGTATGATTGATTTTATGGAGATCATGGCTCATGCAGGTGTACTTCCTATGGCATCAGTTATTTATCGGGTTGGGGGAAGAGCTCAGACTTCCGCCACTCACACTCTAAAACAGATGGTGCATGGGTATCAGACGACCCCAAGAGTGTTACCAGTGTATTGTTGCAGTACAGCGTGAGGTTAGACCCGCGATGTCAACTGAGGAGTTGAAGAGGATGTATAGGTTTCAAAAGTTATTTCCTCCTCACTTTAGTCGTGCGCCTCCAGAGGATGTCCAGGAGCTCTTGGACCGATGTTATGAGATCTTGCACAATTTGGGACTGGTTGAGTCCAATGGAGTGAACTTCACTATTTTTCAGATGCAAATGGTGGTGGGAGACTTATGAGGTGGGTAGACCAGTAGGGTCACCTCCTCTAACTTGGGTTCAGTTTTTACGGCATTTCTTAAAGACGTTAATCCCGCTTACTCAAAGAGATGACCTACACAGTCAGTTTGAGCATCTTTAGCAGGGTGATATGGTAGTCACCCAAAATAAGATGAGGATTTTTTATTTGTCTCGTCATGCAGCTAGCCTGAACCCTACTAAGAGGGAGAAGGTACAGAGGTTCATAGAGGGTTTTGATTATGGTATTAGACTTCAAAAGGCTTGAGAGGCCAAGAATGAGACTTCATTCACTCAAGCAATTGAGATTTCTAGGAGGATTGAGCGCATTCGTGGCCAGGGGAGAGAGGTGACGTCTGATAAGAGGCCTCGCCATTTTGGTGATTTTAGTGGTGCCTCGTCTAGAGGCAGGGGTCATTTTGGTAGAGGTCATGCTATCCGGCCAGTTCAAATAGCACTTCGGGTTCTAGTGGTACTTCAGGTGTCCATGGTGCTTATGGTCGTCGTTCTGAGCAGCCAACATTCAGTGCACCTCAAACTCCCATTAGTATAACTCTGATATAAAGTTACTATAGGGGTCATTCGGGTCGTTAGGGATAGCTTCAGGTTCAGCAACCACGTCAGCAGAGGGGTTGCTACGAGTGTAGGGATTTGAGGAATGCCGCAATATTTTGTCCTAGGTTTCAGAGTGGTATGCCACAACAGATTACTCGTGCTATGATTCTAGTACCAGTTGCTATACTACTTGTCTAGCCAGTTAGGGGTAGGGATCATCCAGCTAGAAGTGGAGGTCGTCCAGGTAGAGGTCACCCTAGAGAAGCAGGACATGCCGATGGGGACCAACCCCATTATTATGGATCTCTCAGTAGGCTTGAGGAAGAGTTGTCTGATGTAGTCATCATAGGTGTTATCATTGTCTGTCATAGAGATGCTTCGGCGTTGTTTGATCCGGGTTCTACCTATTCATATGTGTTATCATATTTTGCATCGTACTTGAGTATGCCTCGTGATTCTCTTGATATTCCTATTTCTATGTCTATATTGGTTGGGGATTCTATAGTAGTTGATCGGGTGTACCGGTCTTATGTTGTTACCATTAATGGTTTTGATACCATCGTTGATCTTTTGTTGTTGGATATGGTAGATTTTGAGGTGATTCTGGGTTTGGATTGGTTGTCCTTGTATCCCGTTATCTTGGATTGTCACGCCAAGACTGTGACTTTAGATATGTCAGGGTTTTCTAAACTAGAGTAGAGAGGGACCCTTGGCCATTCTACGAGCATGATGGTTTTATTTTTGAAGGCTCAACGGATGGTTTAGAAGTGGTGTTTAACATATTTGGCTTATATTTGAGATTCTAGTGCAGAGGTTCCTTCTATGGACTTAGTACCGGTTGTTAGGGAGTTTCCAGAGGTGTTTCTAGCGGATTTACCTAGCATGCCACATGATAGAGATATTGAGTTTTGTATTGACTTAGTTCTGGGCACTCAACCCATTTCTATCCCGCCATCCCGACAAGGTGGGTTGCTCTGATGGTAAGCACCCTCCACTTCCAACCAAGAGGTTGTGAGTTCGAGTCACCCCAAGAGCAAGGTGGGGAGTTCTTGGAGGGAAGGATGCCGAGGGTCTATTGGAAACAACCTCTCTACCCCAGGGTAGGGGTAAGGTCTGCGTACACACTACCCTCCCCAGACCCCACTAGTGGGATTATACTGGGTTGTTGTTGTTGTTGTCATACCGTATGGATCTAGCTGAGTTGAAGGAACTGAAGGAGCAATTGTAGGATTTGCTTGATAAAAGGTTTATTAGACCGAGTTTTTCTCTTTGGGGTGCACCAGTGTTGTTTGTGAAGAAGAATGATGATTCTATGAGGACATGCATTAATTATCGATAGTTGAACAAGGTTACAATCAAGAACAAGAATCCATTACCTCGTATTAATGATTTGTTTGACTAGCTTCAGGGTGCCAATGTGTTCTCCAAGATTGGTTATGGTCTGGTTATCATCAGGTGAAGATTAGGGCTTCATATGTCCCTAAAACAGTTTTAAGAACTTCTTATAGTCATTATGAGTTCTTGGTTAATTTCATCCGGTTTGACTAATGCTCCAGCGACTTTCATAGATTTGATGAACCGAATATTCAAGCCTTATTTGGATTCCTTAGTGATTGTATTCATTGATTATATTCTGGATTACTCTCGTAGAAGAGAGAAACATGAGCAGTACTTGCGGGTTGTACTTTAGACTTTCAAGGATCGTCAGCTTTATGCCATGTTTTCGAAGTGTGAGCTTTGGTTGGACTCAATTGCATTTCTGGGTCATGTTGTGTCTAGTGATGGTATCAAGGTTGTTCCTAAAAAGATTGAGGCGGTTCAAAATTGGCCTAGACTTACTTCAGCTACAGAGATCCAGAGTTTCTTGGGTTTGGCAGGCTACTATTGTCACTTTATTGAGGGATTTTCATCTATTGCAGCTCCATTGACCAAGTTGACTTAGAAATATACTCATTTTAGATGGTCTGATGAATGTGAGAAAAGCTATCAAAAGCTCAAATTTGTTTTGACTATGGCTCCAGTGTTGGTGTTGCCCACATGTTCGGGGCGTTATACCGTGCATTGTGTGCTTCGCGCATTGGTCTCAGTGCAATTGTGATGCAGTATGGTAGAGTGATTGCCTACGCATCTCGTTGGTTGAAGACCCATGAGAAGAACTATATAGTTCATGGTTCGGAGTTGGCAGCTATTGCGCACGCTCTCAAAATTTGGAGGCACTACTTATACGATATATCATGTAAGGTTTAAATTGATCATTGGAGTCTCCAACACTTGTTCAAGTAGAAGAATTTGAATTTGAGGTAGCGAAGGTGGTTGGAGTTGTTAAAAGACTATGATATTACCATCTTGTATCATCTGGGAAAACAAATGTGGTAACTGATACCTTGAGTAGAAAAGCAAAGAGTATGGATAGTTTAGCATTTATTCCAGCTGCGGAGAGGCCTTTGGCCATGGATGTTTAGGCCTTGGCTAACAGATTTGTGAGATTGGATATTTCTGAGCCTAGTCGGATTCTTGCTTGTGCTATTGCACAGTCGTCCTTGTTTGTGCATATTAAGGCTCGCTAGTATGATGATCCACATTTATTTATGTTACAGGGTGGACCGAGTTGGCCTGAAGAAGGTTGTGATTTGAGATAATGGTGTTATGCAGCTTCAAGGTCGGATTTGTGTTCCGAATGTTGATGGCTTGAGGGAGTTGATATGCCGGGAGCCACATAGTTCACGGTATTCTATTCACCCGGGTGTCACAAAGATGTATCATGACTTGAATTAATATTATTGGTGGCGCAAGATAAAGAAAGGTGTTGTTGGGAATGTTTCACGGTGTTTGAATTTCCATCAGGTGAAACATGAACATAAAAAATTAGGTGGTTTGACTCAGAGGTTGGTTATGCCAGAGTAGAAGTGGGAGCACTTTACTATGGACTTTGTGGTGAGATTACCACGAACTTTGAGGAAGTTTGATGCTATTTGGGTTATTGTGGACATGACTGACCATGTCTGCATATTTTATTCCGGTGACGACTTTTTTCACTTTAGAGAAGTTGGTTTAGATCTACATTAGAGAGATTGTTTGTTTGCATTTTGTGCCCATTTAGACCATTTCAGAGCATGACACTCAATTTACATCGCACTTTTGGAGAGTTGTCCAGCGAAAGTTGGGCATGTAGGTGGAGTTGAGCACTATACTTCACCCTCAAATGAACGACCAGTCTGAGTGAACTATTCAGATCCTTGAAGATATGTTGAGAGCCTATGTTGTTGACTTCGGAGTCCATTGGGATCAGTTTCTACCATTGGCGAAGTTTTCCTCCAACAACAACTATCAGTCCAACATTCAAATATCAATGTATAAGGCTTTATATGGTAGGCAGTGTTGTTCTTCTATTGGTTGGTTTGATCCTGGTGAGGCTAATTTAGTAGGTATGGATTTGGTTTGTGATGCCTTAGATAAGGTGAAGTTGATTTGGAAGTGTCTTCGGACAGCGCAGAGTAGGTAAAAGAGTCATGCGGACAAGAAAGTCCGTGATGTGGCTTTTTTGGAGGGCAAAAAGGTACCTTTGAAAGTTTTGCCTATGAAAGGTTTGATGAGATTTGGGAAGAAGGGAAAGTTAAGCCTGAGGTTTATTGCTTCGCTTGAGGTGTTCGAGAGAGTTGGGAAGGTTGCTTATAGGTTTGCATTACCTCTCAGCCTAGCAAGAGTACATCCGGTATTTCACTTTCGGTGCTTTGGAAGTACCATGAAGAAGTCGCATGTTCCGGACTTCAGCACAATGCAACTTGATGAAAAATTGACATATGAAGAAGAGCTAGTGGTTATTGTAGATAGACAGGTTCAAAAGTTGAGATCTAAGGACATTTCTTCCGTGAAAGTGCTTTGGAAAGGGCAACAGACTGATGAGGGTACTTGGGAGTCCGAATCTGATATGAGGAGTAGATATGCACATCTCTTTAACATTCAGGTACATTTCTATGTCCGTTCGACAATGAATGTTTCTTTTTGAGGTGGAGAATGTAATGACCCGATATGTCATTTTGAGTTCTAGCTCTCCGTTTTGTGATTTGAGTCCTTGAATAACTTTATTTGATATGTTATGACTTGTGTGCATGGTTCGTTACGATTTTCAGAAAGTTTAGACGTGCTTTGAAAGAGAAATTCTAATTCTAGAGCTTTAATGTTATTGGAGTTGATCATAGTCAACATTCTGGATAAATGATCTTGGATCGGTATTTTGACGATTCTGATAGGTTCGTATGATGATTTTGGACTTGTACGTATATTTAGTTCGGGTCTCGGGTGATCCAAGGCTGTTTCGGCACTTATAGATGAAAGTTAGAAATTTGAGTTATGAACATTTTAAATCCTTGATTTTTGATACTTGATTATTAGTTTTGATGTATTTAATATTTTGAGCTTACGAGCGAGTTTGTGTGACGTTAATATACTTATTTGGATGATTAGATGGGGTCTCGAGGGGCTCAGGTGAGTTTCAGATTGGTTTCAGACTGTTTTGATTAGTTTTACATTGATGGTGTTGTTGTCGCAATTGCAATGACCAGCTCGCAAATGCGAGGTTCACATTTGCGAATTTTATCTCGCATTTGCAAAGTTCAAATGGTGGAGCTCAGCGTCACAATTGTGATGCTGAGGTTCGCAGCTGGGACCATGTAGGCTCAGGGGGATTTTTCGCATTTGCGATCAGTAGGCCACATTTGTGAGCTGTGCAATTGCAAATAATTTTTGACAATTGCGATATCTGCAGTTGGGTAAAAAGGGAAGGGTTTCGAGATTAACTCATTTTATTCTATTTTTGAGATTACGTAAGGTGGCGATTTTTTAGAGGATTTTCGTCCCAACTTCAAGGGTTAATAATTTTAACTTAGTTTTGATTTATTTCCATAATTCCCATAGATTTTCATCCCTTATACGATTTTAAAGAGTAGAAAATAAATTTTGGGTAGTAACTTAAGAAAGTAAATTTTAGAGATTTAGACCTCAATATGAGGTCAGATGTTGAAATAAAATATATATTTGGACTCGGGAAAGAATGGATATTCAAAAACTGGTCTTGATTTCGAATTTCGACAATGTGGGCCCGTGTTGACATTTCCAACTATGATAAAGATCAAACCTTTTTATTGTTAAGAGGGCTCCTTAAGCTTGTTTTGACTTATTTGAGTATTATTTGACTAGATTCGGGTGGTTTGAAGGTTTGTTCTAAAGGAAAAGCGGTATTGGAGAGTTGATTTGATCCAAAAGAGGTAAATATATTGGCTAACCTTGATTTGAGAAAATTAGGCTGTACTTGGGTCTATTTGCTACGTGCTAAATATGTTGGAGGCGGCGTATATGCGTGATGATGAGTGTATATGCGTTATCAGGGGTTAAACATGCGGATAGAATTAGACTTATTTATGTCTTATTGTTTTATGCATTACTTTTTCTACACTTCAAATAGTTCATGAAACCTCTTGAGTGTTCACATACAAGTTAATAGTTACGTTTAAGTTTTGATGAAATATTTGTACATTATGGTTCTTGAAATGTTGGCTCGCTTATTGGTGCAAAAGTTATGATTATCCCTCACGTGTGAATTATGATAAATCACTCTTCTTGATGTTATTTATGCTTCCTACCTTGATTGGTACTGTTTTATGTATGCTTGGAGAGGAAAAGTGAATTGCAAGAATGGCGATTATGTGCTTGTTAGGGAGAGTGATTTATGTGGTTCTTGACATCATTATTATTACATGAATAGTATTTCTGTGCTTTGTGAGGAAGAGTGATATGTATATATGTGCATGGAGGGTGTTACCGTATTGGTAAGGATAAGAGATAAATGCACAAAGGGTGTTGCTATGCTATTTGATATGATATCTTTTACCCCTTGCTTTTGTTATGCGGATTTCTGGACTTGGCTATGTCGTTTTATGGTTAACGTTTCATTCTCTTGTATTTGAGCTGTTGGAAATTGCTTGGTTTTGTTATTTGAGAAAATATGGTCGTTACTTATCTTAGTTGATTCTTTCAACATACCTCGTACTTATTCTTGTTATTTCCTCTTGTTAGTTCTCTTGTTTTTTCTCTTGGTTTATATAGTAGGTGTCTAACTTAGTCTTGTCACTACCTCGTCGGGGTTAGACCCGATACTTACTGAGTACATTGGGTCAGTTGTACTCATACTATACTTCTACACTTATTGTGCAGATTCAGGCATTGATCCAAGTGGAGCTCCAATAGGTAATTAGCTTGGACATCTGGGAGACTCGAGGTAGTTCTGCATACTCGTTTGCAGACTCTGGAGTCACCTTCATTATCATTGCTACTATTTACTTGCACTAGATAATATTATATTTCGTTTTAAATTTTATATTTAGTACTCTTTAGAGCTCATGTACTCAGTGACACTAGTCTTGGAAAGTTGTTTAAGTTAATTGTTGGTGGTGTTTAGACTTATTATGTAATTTTAGAATATTTAACTCTTTATTTATTATATTATGCTGTTAGTTGTTAGGTTTTGCTTCTATCATTATTATTAAGTGTTGGCTTGCCTAGCAATCGGTGTTAAGCGCCATTACGATCCCTTGGTTGGGATTTTGGGGTGTGACATTAACATTTAAAAAAAATAAATATTCTAGAATTTTAAAGCAAAAATAAATTTTCAATATAGTGGTTGATCATAAAGAGGAGCTTTTATGTGATAAAAGTGCAGTTATGTCTGTATACATGCTTATCCATGTATTACAAATTATGGTATTGCTAATGACATGGTTTTCTATGTATAATAATAGTACTCAATAGGGTATATAACTAATACAAATATTAGTGTCACGACCTAAAACCATCATCCGGTCGTGACGACGCCTAACTCACTTGCTAGGCAAGCCAGGCATAACAAAAATGAAACATAAATACTGAATTAACAGAAGAAGTACAAGTTTAATGCCAATTTACATAACAACAACGTCGATACATAACAAATTCCCCAGAACTGGTAAATATTGAGTCATGAGCTATAAAACGAAAGTACAAGTCTGAAATGCCAAATAACAATATTGTTTGAATGAAAACCAACAGTACATAAAGAAAAAGAGACGGCAAGACTGCAGTCGAAATGCAGCTCTACCTCATCTCTCCAAGATACTCAGCAACAACCCCTGGCTACTGGTGGCTCGGTCCAACACCTGGATCTGCACAATTAAGTGCAGAGTGTAGTATGAGTACAACCGACCCATGTACTCAGCAAGTATCATAACTAATCTCGGCGAGGTAATAGAAGCAAAAATTATAAATTATACTTACTTTAGTAAGATACTTACTTTAAGCAAGTCAAATCAATCCTCTAACATGCCCTTCCCGCGCGAATCAATCTCTGGACGGCTCAAATCTAGCCAAATTAATATAGTATCATCAATAAAAGTCACTGAAAATGATTCCAAATGATAAAGCTAAGATCTTGAATCAATTATGCAGTGGCAACCCCGGGCTCGCACCCCGGAACCCGACAAAAGTCACATATTCCGAACACTCATTCCGATACGAGTTCAAATATATATTTTTTATCCAATTCTAACCTTAAAGCGACCCTCAAATTATTAAATCTCACTCTACAAAATCATAGTCCAAAAATAGCCAAATCTCACCTTTAATTCATACAAATTAGGTGTAACAATCTATGGGTAATCAATAACTAACTCCAACATTGAGTAAAGATTACTTACCCCTTCAATTATGATGAAAAGTCTTCCAAATATCGCCTCCAACCGAGCTCCACTACTCCAAAAATGAGAAAATGACTAAACCCTCGATGTTAAATATTCTGCCCAACAAAATCGCATCTGCGGTCCACATAGTCGCACATGTGACATCGCATCTGTGAAAATTCCATCTCAGATACGGAAGCCACTAATATCCCGGCCATCCGCTTCTACAGATCATCCCCCCGCACCTGCGAGTCCGCTTCTGTGGACGCCTCGCCGCATCTGCGGCTTCGCTTCTACATCCAAGTTGGCGCTTTTGCGGACTTCCTCTTCCAGGCCCAAAATTCGCACCTGCGCAACCATGGCCGCATCTGTAGCCAATCTTCCGTAGATGTGAATACACTAGAACCCAGAAAACTCAGCAATGCCAACATAGACAAAAATGATCCGCAACTCATCTGAATTACACCCGAAGCCCCCGGGACCCCATCCAAACACATAAACCAATCCTAAAACATAACACGAACCTACTCGAGGTCCCAAATCACCCTAAAACATCAAAACTATGAATCACACCTCAATTCAAGCCTAAGGAAACTAATGAACTTCCAACTTCCAAAACTCGTGCCAAACCTTATTAGATCAACTCGGAATGACCTCAACTTTTTCATACAAGTCCCAAATGGAACAATAGAACTATTCCAACTTTCGAAACCAAAATGCAAACCCGATACCAATAAAGTTAAGTCCCCGTCAAACTTATCAACCTTCCAAACCTTAAACTTTCCAACTTTCCCCAATTCAAGCCAAAATGACCTAGGAACCTCCTAATCCAAATCTGGACATATGCCCAAGTCCAAAATCACCATACGAAACTATTGGAATAATCAAAACACCATTCCGGAGTCGTCTACACAAAGTCAAACTATGGTCAACTCTTACAACTTAAGCTTCCAACCTTGGGACTTAGTGTCCCAATTCACTCCAAAACTTCCCCGAAACCAAACCAACTACCTCGACAAGTCACGTAACCACAAATACATATATGTAAAGCATCAAATAGGGAAAATGAGGCTAAAATACTCTAAATGACCCACCGGGTCATTACATTCTCCCCCCTTAAACAAACATTCGTTCTCGAACGAGTCTAGAGTCATACTTGGAGTCTCAAAAAGGTGAGGATATCTGCTCTGATTCTCCTGCTCAATCTCCCAGGTAGCCTACTCGATCAGGTGACCTCTCCACTGAACCTTCACAGATGTTATATTCTTCTACCTCAACTTTCGAACCTGACGATCCAAAATGGCTACCAGCTCTACATCATAAGACAAATCCTCATCCAACTGCACCGTGGTGAAGTCTACAACATGTAATGAATCCCCATAATACTTCCAGAGCATGAAAACATGAAACACTGGGTAAACTCCCAATAGACTAGGTGGCAAGGCAAGTCTGTAGGCCACCTCTCCCACTATATCAGGCACCTCAAAAGGACCATATATACCTAGGGATCAACTTACCCTTCTTCCTGAACCTCATCACACCCTTCATGTGTGAAACGCTGAGTTGAGCCTTCTCTCCCACCATATATGCAACATCATAAGCCTTCATGTCAGCTTAACTTTTTTTCTTGGACTGCGTTGTACGAAGCCACTCCTGAATCAACTTTACCTTCTCCAGAGAATCACGGACCAAATCAGTGCCCAACATCCTAGTATTCCTAAGCTCAAACCAACCAATCGAAGAACGACATCGCCTCCCATATAAAGCCTCATAAAGAGCCATCTGAATACTCGACTGATAGTTGTTGTTGTAGGTGAACTCTACTAGCGGAAGGAACTAATCCCATAAACCCTCCAAAATCAATGACACGAGCACGTAACATGTCATCCAAAATCTGAATAGTGCGCTCAGACTGCCTGTTCGTCTGAGGATGAAATGGCGTACTCAGCTCGACCTGTGTGCCCAACTCACGCTGCATTGCTCTCCAAACATGTGATGTGCAATGCGTGCCTCGATCCGAGATAATAGACATAGGCACACCATGAAGGCAAACAATCTCCCGAATATAAATCAGAGCTAGCTGCTTTGAAGAGTAGGTAGTCATAATTGGAATAAAGTGTGCAGACTTAGTCAGCCTGTCCACAATAACCCACACTGTATCGAATCTCCTCAAGGTCCATGGAAGACAACTACAAAATCTATAGTGATACGCTCCCACTTCCACTCCGGAATATCAAGTCTTTGTAGCAAACCACCGAGTTTCTGATGCTCATACTTCACCTACTGACAGTTCAAACACCGAGCAACATACTCAACAATATCCTTCTTCATCCTCCACCACCATTAGTGCTGCTAAAAAATCATGGTACATCTTCGCAGCCCCCGGATGAATGGAATACCTCGAACTATGGGCCTCCTCAAGAATCAACTCTTGTAACCCATCCATATTGGGAACATAGATCCGACCCTGTAGCCTTAATACCCTATCATCACTAATAGTAACCTCCTTGGCATCACCATGCTGCACCATATCCTGTAGGACAAGCAAGTGTGGATCATCATATTGACACATCTTGATGCACTCAAACAAAAACGACAATGATACAACACACGCAAGCACCCTGCTAGGCTCCGAAATATCCAACCTCAAGAACTGATTGGCCAGGGCTTGAACATCTAATGCTAACGGTCTCTCCCCAACTGGAATACAAGAAAGACTCTGCATGCTCTCAGCCTTCCTACTCAAATCATCGGCCACTACATTGGTCTTTCCCGGATGATATATAATGGTTATATCATAGTCCTTTAGTAGCTCTAACCACCTTCGTTGGCTCAAGTTCAGATCCTTTTTGCTTGAATACATGCTGGAGTCTCTTGTGATCCGTGAACACCTTACATAATACGCCGCAAAGATAATGCCTCCAAATCTTAAGCGCGTGAACAATGGCTGCCAACTTCAAATCGTGTACTGGGTAGTTCTTCTCATGGGGCTTTAACTGACGTGAAGCATAAGCAAGCACTCTACCCTACTGCATCAACACATATCCAATGCCAATCCGTGAAACATTACAATAGACTGTATAAGAACCCGATCCCGAAGGTAAAACAAGAACTAGAGTTGTAGTCAAGGCAGTCATGAGCTTCTGAAAGCTCTCCTCACACTCATCCGACCACCTGAATAGGGCACCTTTTTGCGTCAATCTAGTTAATGAGGCTGCTATAGATAAAAACCTCTCCATAAACAGGCGATAATACCCAGCCAACCCAGGGAAACTCTAGATCTCAGTAGCAGAAGACAGTCTGGGCCAACTCTGAACTTGCTTAATCTTCTTCGGATCCACCTTAATCCCTTCACTGGACACCACGTGGACCAAGAATGCCACTGAAACAAGCAAAAACTCGCACTTGGAGAATTTAGCATATAACTTCTTTTCCCTCAAAGTCTGGAGTACGATGATCAAGTGCTGCTCATGATCCTCCCGGCTGCGAGAATACACCAATATATCATCAATGAAGACTATGATGAAGGAATCAAGATATGGCTGAAATACGATGTTCATCAAGTGCATAAATATGCTAGGGCATTAGTCAGCCCAAAAGACATCACCAGAAACTCATAGTGACCATAACGGGTCCTTAAAGCCATCTTCAGAATATCTGAAGCCCGGATCTTCAACTGATGATACCCCAGTCTCAAATCAATCGATCAAACAAATCATCAATACATGGTAGTGGGTGCTTGTTCTTAATAGTAACCTTGCTCAACTGAATGCACCCCAAGGTGACACGCTAGGCCTGATGAAACCCTTATGAGGTAATTCCTGCAACTGTTCCTTCAACTCTACTGGTGTCATGTGGTATGGTGGAATAGAGATGGGCTGAGTGTCCGACACCAAATTAATACCAAAATTAATATCTTGATCGGGTGGCATGCTCAGCAAGTCTGTAGGGAACACATCTAGGAATTCCCTCACTACTGGAACTAACTCAACAGTAGGAGTATCAGTACTAACATCCCTCAAAAGGTCAAATACGCCAAACATCCCTTCTCAGTTATCCTTGGGCTTTCAAATATGAAATCACTCTACTGGAAACATGATCAGGGAGCCTTTCCACTCTAACCTCGACAACCTCGGCCTAGCCAACGTCACAGTCTTAGCGTGACAATCAAGAATAGCTTGATATGGTGACAGCCAATCCATGCCCAAAATCACATCAAAATCTACCATGCTGAGCAATAAGAGATCAACTCTAGTCTCATAACCCCCAATAGTCACTACACAAGATCGATATACATGGTCTACCATAATAGAATCACCCATCAGTATAGATACATGAACATGAATATCTAAAGAATCACGAGGCATATCCAAATAACGAGTAAAGTATGATGATACATATGAATAAGTGGAACCAGGGTCAAATAACACTGAAGCATTCCTGTGGCACACTGAAACAATACATGTGATTAGGGGTGTCAATGGTTCGGTTTGGCAAGTTATTTTATAAAATTTATACCATACCAATTTTTCGGTTATTTTATTATGTATAACAAAAATTAGACTTTTCGAAACCGTCCCGATCATGTCAGTTCTCTTCAATATCGGTACGGTTCGGTTAGTTTTCTATTTTTTTAATGTCATGTAAAAGTCACTAGTAGAAGAAGAATGCAATAACGTACGTACTTTTATAGGACTTATCAAAACTCTCTAGACATTTTTAAATATGAAAGATGACCAAAGTATAGATCTATCAACTATTCTATAGCAGCGTAAAAGAAACTAAAAAAAATACAAAAAAAATATAAATCACACGAGTGAAAAGATATTAACGAAGCTAATATTCAAGAATAGATTAAATATTCAAAAAGTTAAATCTGAATCATACGAAAGGAAACTTATTCAATAAATTATAGTTTGCTACTCATAATCACAAAAATACCTCGTGTCTTGCTAGTGAATATGCTGGAAATAATTTAATTTCGATAGGAGTAGCATAGTATGTTTGGGAATTAGGATTTTGAGTTTAATTACTTGTTGGCTTGTAACTGTTTTCATAGTTCGAAAGCCTAATAAAAAATAATGCTTTATTATTTTTAAAATTAATATATAAATATTTTTCACATGTAAATTTATTCGGTACGGTTCAATATTTTTTTGGTTTATTTTTATAAAATAAAAAACCTACCCTAATTATCTGTACGATTATAAATTTATATAAAAACATACGGTTTTATCAAAAGAAACCTAAAAATTGGTTCGGTACGGTACGGTACGGTACGGTACGGTTCAGTCAGTTTAGTCGACTTTTAAATATTCATTGACACCCCTACCTGTGATCACGACGTCGGAAGAAACTGCCTTTGGCTTGGTGGGAAATGCATTTCAATAGGCCTGACCACCACCTGACCGACCTCCCCCTCTAGGGAGACCTCGAACTGACTGAGGCCTAACCCTAGTTGGCTATGCGGGTGGCGTAGCTACTAGTGCTGAAATCATAGTCTGCGAGCTCTACTGTGGAACCCTACTCAGAAGTCTGGGGCAATCCCTTTTGAGATGACTCAAGTCCCCATACTCAAAATAACCCCTTCTCTGAAGAAGCTGCTGACCCTGACAATTCAAATAACTGCCTGTAGAAACCTTAGCAGATGGAGCATGGTAAGAACTCTGTCGGCAGCGCACTAAATGATGACTGAACTAGGCGAGTATTGTATGAACTGTGTCTAACTGATGAACCACGAGGAATATGATGAGATGCCTGACCTAGCCTAAAAGGACGTCATCTGCTGTAATATGATTGACCTCGAGACGAGGCACTGCTAAAACTACCCGAACCACGAGGCCTCTAGCCTTCTGCTCCTTATATCGAGCTTGCAAACCTTCTCCAAACATCTAGCAATCTCAACCACCTGGTCAAACCTAGCCTTCGTTGCGGCTTCTCGAGCCAAACTGTAAAATAACCTATAGTTGAGGCCATCAATGAACCTCCCGATCTTCTCTCTCTCTGTGGGAAGCAACCACACTGCATGATGTGCCAAATATGCAAATATCATCTTGTACTAGGTCACAGTCATATCCCGCTGCCATAGCTGCTCAAACTCCCTACGCAGCTCCTCTCTACGAGTATGTGGGACAAACTTCTCTACGAAGAGAACTGAGAACTGATGCCATGTTAGTGGTGTTGTGTCAGTTGGCCTACCTAACTCATAGGCCTGCCACCATCTATAGGCTGTCTCTATCAGCTAAAAAGTAGTAAAAGCAACTCCATTGATGTCCACAATACCCGTTTTGGGAAGAATTCGATTGCACCGATCTAGAAAACTCTGACCATCCTCTAACTCTCTTCCACTGAACTCTAGAGGGTCAAGCCTCTTAAATCGCTCCAACCTCTCCTCCTCATTAGTCATAGGTGGACCAACCTCGGCCCGAGCAGCAACAACTAGCTGAACTGGTAATACCCCTGGTGTCTGATATCCCTGAGCTAGCTGCTCCGGTGTACGGGTCGGCAGGAGTTTGGGCTCCTCCCTTGACCTGAGAGGTAGTTGGTACAACTAGGGCCATACCTGTCTGAGCCAAGCTCTTGCACACACTCAAGATCTGTTCCAAGGCCTCTTGAAGACCATGTATAATAATAGGCACCACTGGTGTCTGAGCTGGTCCCAACGACTTAACAGTATCCGTAACCTACTCCTCCACTGGAGTGACAGGTGGCTCCATATCTGCTGCTCTAGCTATAGTGTGTGCCCCATCTCGGCCTCTACCTCGGACCCGGCCTCTACCTCGGCCCTGGCCTCTCTCAGCCCCGCCTAGTTGTATTGGTGCATGTTCGCCTGATCCAGCTGAACGTGTCATCACCATCCGTGAGAGAATAGAAGAGTAAAGGTTCAAACTTCGGAAATAACAAATTTGCACGACAATAATGCAAGAAAGTGAAGTTTCCTAACAGTTCAGTAGCCTCTCGAAGAAAAGTACAGACATCTTCATATCGATCCGCAAGACTCTACTAAACTTGCTCATGACCCATAGAACCTATGAACCTAGGGCTCTGATACCAACTTGTCATGACCCAAAACCACCATCCGGTCGTGACGGCACCTAACTCACTTTCTAGATAAGTCAAGCATAACAAAAACGAAACATAAATACTAAATTTATAGAAATAGTATAAGTCTAAGGCCAATTAACATAAACAACAACGTCGATACATAACAAATCCCCCAGAACTGGTAAATATAGAGTCATGAGCTCTAAAATGAAAGTACAAGTCTGAAATGCCAAATAACAATTCTGTTTGAATGAAAAACAACAATACATAAAGGGAAAGAGACGCCAAGATTGCGTCAAGATGCAACTCTAACTCGTCTCTCTAAGATACTCAGAAACAACCCCCGGATACTGGTGGCTCGATCCAACACTCGGATCTACACAATTAAGTGCAAAGTGTAGTATGAGTACAACCGACCTCATGTACTCAACAAATATCATAACTAACCTCGACGAGGTAATAGAAGCAAGAATTATAAATGATACTTGCTAATTACCTGTACAGTTCATGAATTCAATAAGTACATAATAATAATCCGAGCAAGTCATAAATCTCAAAAAGAACCACCTTGGTGCACATAATTTCTTAACATACTCTGCTCAATCAACAAACCAGCATATCAAGGAGATATGCAAATTAAGTTAGGTAAACAACCAAGGAAATTGCAAGTAAAGATGAAATGCAATAACCAAATCAAACACTGGCTAGATTTTCCTCGGTATTTTCATAACCGTACCAAACCACTTATCAGTTTTCCTCAAACTGTATGTGCACCAACAAGAAGGAATATGTGAGGGTGACCGTAAGGGGACGAATTTATATCCACGCGCTGCACGAAAAACTCACGTGATAATAATATCAATCGCACGAACAACTCACATGCCAATAATATACATATCTCGAATATACATAAATAACTCACGTGATGCACGGATAAGTCACAAGACAATATCACAATCCGCCCGACGTGATCACATGCTCAATATCACAATCCGCTCAGCGTGGTCACATGCTTAATATCACAATCCGTCCGGTGAGGTCATATGCTACTAGTCTAAATCTATATCACACAGAAAGCAAATATACAAGAATACATGTGCATGATCAATGAACATCAAAGTTCATATTCCTGGACTGATATAAATGACACGCAAAGGTGTATGCATGTGCAAAGTATGCTATCATACCTCAATCAGACAAATACATCACGAAAGTGGCAATTTATCAGTTTCAATAAAGAGATTAGCCTCTTTGTAACCTCAAACATGGTACAAATAGCTCACAAAGGGGTACAGATAGGAGAAACATCACAACATAAAGCTTAGAAATCAACTCAAAGAGTATCATAACCCTGATCATGAATAAATATCTCGGTATATGCACATGGGCTCGACCCCACATATGTGCGTCACCCATAGCACGTAGCTATCACAAATAACTCAGGCAACTAGTGCCTCAACCAAGTTTAGGTAAGATACGTACCTCAAGCAAGCAAATCAATCCTTTAATAGGCCCTTCCCGCGCAAATCAATCTCAGGACGGCCCGAATCTAGCCAAATTAACAAAATATCATCAATAAAATCCATAGAAATGATTCCAGATAATAAAGCTAAGATCTTGAATCAATTATGCAAAATCAACACAAAACGTCAACCCCGGCCCGCACCCCAGAACCCGACAAAACTCACAAACTTTGAACACCCATTCCGATACGAGTCCAAATATATATTTTTCATCCAATTCCAACCTCAAATCGACCCTCAAATTATCAAATCTCACTCTCCAAAATCATAGTCCAAAACCCCCTCAAATCCCACCGTTAATTCATACAACTTAGGTGTAAGAATCTATGGGTAATCAATAACTAACACCAAAATTGAGCAAAGATCACTTACGTCTTCAATTGTACCGAAAAGACTTTCAAAAATTGCCTCCAACCGAGCTCCACAACTCTAAAAAAGAGAAAATGAATAAACCCTCAATATTAAATATTCTGCCCAGCAAAATCGCACATGTGGTCCACATAGTCGCACCTGCGACACCGCATCCTCAGAAATTCCATCCCAGATGCGGAAGCCACTAATCTCCCAACTATCCGCTTCTGCGGATCATCCCCTCGCTCCTGCTAGTCCGCTTCTGCGGACGCCTGGCTACACATGCAGCTTCACTTCTACGTCCCAACTGCCACATTTGCGGACTTCCTCTGCCAGGTCCAAAACTCAAACCTGCGCAACCATGGCTGTATCTGCAGCCAATCTTCCACAGATGCGAACACACCAGAACCTAGAAAACTTAGCAATAGCATAGTAGCCAAAAATGATCCGCAACTCATCCGAAATACACCCGAGGCCCCCGAGACCCCGTCCGAACACACCAATCAAACCCAAAATATAATACAAACCTACTCGAGGCCCCAAATCACCCAAAACAATATCAAAACTATGAATCGTACCTAAATTCAAGCCTAAAAAAACTAATGAATTTCGAACTTCTAAAACGCGTGCCGAACCATATCAAATCAACTCGGAATGACCTCAAATTTTGCATACAAGTTTCAAATGGAACATGAATCTATTTCAACTTCTGGAACCAAAATCCGAACCTTGTACCAATAAAGTCAACTCTTGGTCAAACTTATCAACCTTCCAAACCTTCAACTTTCCATCTTTCGCCAATTCAAGCCGAAATGACCTAGGAACCTCCAAATCTAAATCCAGACATACGCCTAAGTCCTAAATCACCATACGAAGCTATTGAAATTATCAAAATATCATCCGGAGACATGTACATAAAAGTCAAACTCCGATCAACTCTTATAATTTAAGCTTCCAACCTTAGGATTAAGTATCCCTATTCACTCCAAAACTTCCCCGAAACCAAACCAACCATCCCGACAAGTCATATAACCACAAATAGTAAAAATGAAGCTAAAATATTCAAAACAACTAGTCGGGTCATTACATTTAATTATACATAGATTGAAAAATACAATCAAATAAGGAATTAATAATACTAAAGTTAATACATGGATTATTTTCCCGAATACATCCTACCAAATAACCTCTAATTATTATTGAAAGGTTGGGTTAACACTTGGAATGGCATACCCATGTAGCAAAACTCTTTAGGTTATCTATTCTTTATGTTTAAAAAAGGAGGACAGTTTGCAATGTGATTAAGTCAATTAGCAAGCTATTAAAAAGTCACTTGACAATCTTAATCTTAAGATAAAAGTTCGTGTATATCAGGACAAAATTTTGAACTAGATATGATATCTTTGTTTACCAAAAAAATCAATCTTATTAGGAAAGATACTCGGCATTTGAATTCTTTTGTCCCTACATTTAGATGTACAAATAAAGAACACAGAAATCATAATAGAAGATGATACTATTTTAAATTTTGAAAAAGCAGTTAAAAAATTATGAGTCCTACATACATGAAAATTCAATGCAAAAAGTTAGTATTTACTTGGATTTTTTTCCAAAAAGTCTTACCTGAAAAATAAAAATATCATTAAAATATATCAGCATAGAGATATAGATAAACCCGAAATTCAACCAAAATTAGTTCGGCTGATTTCTCTATTAGGTGGCATTATTATTACTCAACCAAAATGGCAAGTAGATAAACTCTTTACTAGATAAATCCAACTTTAAAGCAAAGTAAAAACGTTTGTGTCACTGACATTCTTAACATGACGTGGAAAAGTTTATTGCTTTTAAGCGATTTTAATAAGGAGAAGTTGTTGGATGCATTAGCTATTAGATTAGGGATGGGAAAATTAAGGTTTATATTTACCTAGATAACTAGTCAAGACTTAGGGTTTATATTTACCTAGATAATTAGTCAAGACAAGAAGAATTACATATCGAAAGTGTAACGGCACGACCGGTCGTTTTGAGCTGTAGTGCATCATTAGGCGATTTGAGACCGTGAGTAGCTTCACTTCATGTTTTGTGACTTGTACGTGTGATCAAAATTGAATTTCAGGAAGTTCAGAGTTGATTCAGATAGAAATTCTAAATTCGGAAGCTTTAAATTGTAAGAGTTAACTAAAGTTTGACTTTTGAGTAAACAACCTCTGCATCAAGATTTGAAGGTTTCAATAGGTTCTATGATTATTTCGAACTTAGGCGTGTATTCGGGTTGAGTATCGGGTGGTCCGGGATCATTTCGGCGCTTATTATGAAAAGTTGGCATTTTGAAAGTTTAAGAATTCCTTAAGTTTGGTTTGAAGTGAACTTTGGTGTTATCGATGCCTGTTTGGAGTTTCAAGCCTTGAAATAGGTTCGTATCGTGATTTGTGACTTGTGCATAAAGTTTGGCGTCATTCTGGAATGTTTAAGTATGAATCAGATGCATTCGTCAAAGTTTGAATGTTTGAAAGTTGAAAGAAGATTTTGATTGTCGATTCGTAGTTTTGATGTTGTTTGGTATTTGAGGCCTCGGCAGGTTCTTGTTATGTTTTGGGACTTGCTGGTGTGATTGGACGGGGTCCCGACGCCTCGTGTGTGTTTCACAATGGTTTCGGGTCATTTCTCCCTGTTTTGCTGTTGTTGTTGTTGGTTCTGGTTTTGTTCTTCGCGAACGCGAAGAGAGTCACGCGTTCGCGAAGAAGGAAAATTGGTGGCTGCCTTTTTGTACTTCACAAATGCAAAGGAGGACTCGTGAACGCAAAGGAGAGCTGGGGGTCAGGGGGACTTTACCCTACACGAACGCGACAAGGTAGTCGCGAACGCGGTGAGTTGCTGAGATTGTAGTGTTCCCTTCGCAAACGCGGAAGAACGACCACGAACGCGAAGGAGGAGTTCCAGGCTGGGGGCAAGTTGGCCATCGCGAACGCATGGGCTTGGACCCGAACGCGATGTTGTGGACTGTCAGGCCTTTGCGAACGCGACCATGGGCACGTGAACGCGATGAAGGATGGGCCTGGGCAGAATTGTTTTAAATCGGGATATTTTCTCATTTCACTCATTCTTCTCTTGCTTGGGCGATGTTTTGGGCGATTTAGAGGAGCCATTTTCATCATCAATTTTGAGGTAAGAGATTTGTACACATTGTGAGTTAAATACATGATTTATATATGGATTTAAACATGAAATTTGTGGGATTTAAGAGAAAACCTAGAATTTAGTATTTTTTGAATTTTGACCACGAAATTGGACATGGAATTAGGAATAAACTATATATTCGAGTTCGTGGTGTTATGGGTAGTGATACTCTTCAAGAAGTTTCGGAATCCAGGCACGTGGGCTCGAGGGTTGACTTTGTTGACTTTTCGAGCGGAGTTGAGAATTATTATAAATTGTTAAATTATATGCATTGGAGTATATTTTGATTGATTTGCACCTTGTTTGACTAGTTTCGGGACGATGGACATTGGTTTGAGATGTTAGAGAGCCGTTGAAGCCGGTTATGGAACTTCAGAGCGAGGTAAGTCTCCTGTCTAACCTTGTTAGGGGAAAATTACCCCTAGGTGATGTAATTGTTATGTGCTACTAGTTATGGGTGCTACGTACGCACGAGGTGACGAGAGTCCGTACGTAGCTAAAGCATGTTTATGTCCGGGTAGACTTAAGAGTTTATCATGTAATATTTGAATTATTTGAACTCATTCTGTTGGCTTAATTAATTGAATTTATAATTGAAATTGATTTAGAAATACATCTATATATTAGGCCAAGCCTTATCACCTTGAGTTGCTGGCAAGTTATTTGAGAAACGATAAAGGTTATATTCACTTTATGCTCATGTACTGTATTGTAAGCATGTGCCTCGTAATTCGATAAGTTCCTTCCTTTCTTGTGGAGCGGGCCGACGCCTCGGCAGTATAATAGATGCATCTATGGTTCGTGTCGGTCGACCCTCGGCAGTGTACACATTATTCTGGATCGGTCCGTACGACCTCAGCATAATCGTGCGTTATATCGCTAGCAGTCTGAATATTCACGAAATTATCCTTCCACTGTTACCTGGAATTTTATATGGTATTCCTTATCCGTTTGATACTGGCACTTGGAACATCTGAGCTGTTGAGATGGAAGACGAGAATGAGAAATTCATATCCTTAAAAGAAATTTTTGGAAGATTATGTAACTTACAGTTTTTCCCCATTATTGCTGTTGTGCTTCATACTTCTTATGATTTATCATATTGCTTTATTGGACCTCTAGTAAGTGTCGATATCGACCCCCGTCACTACTTCTCCGGGGTTAGGCTAAGATACTCACTAGATACGCGTTGATTTACGTACCCATGCTACACTTCTGCACTAAATGTACAGGATCTGACAGGTTCACTTGGTGGTCATCTTGGCCCGTAGACGCAGCTACTGAGGAGACTTTATGGTGAGCTGTATTCCAGGCTACGTATCGCAGCCCACAGAGTCTCCATCGTACTATTTACTTTATCCCGTCTTATTTATATTTCGGACAGATGTTGTATTATTATTGTACTCCCTAGCTCATGCACTTGTGACACCGGGTTTTGGGATGTATCTAGAATTTGTTTATGGTTTGTTTAACCTCGATACACTTTTACTCGTATAATATTTAAATTGTATTAATCTACGACTTTAACACATTTATGTCTCCACCTAATAAGATTCATGATTTTAAAAATAATAAAATGAATAACTAAGTTATTAGTTCACCGTTGGCTTACCTAACAATGACGTTGGGTGCCATCACGACCTATAGTGAGTTTTGGGTCATGACAGAAAGTTATACATGCAATGGAGTTAACAGGCAACCGAGTTAAATTTTGAGCTAATTTGAAGGAGGGGGACTTTTATTCTGAAATTTCCTCATAAAAAATATAACTTTTGCTACAAATTTAATTTAAATTATCTTGATATAAACTCATTCTTCTTTTTTCAGTTGATTATCACGCATGAGAATGTATTGAATGAAAATGAGTAAAGGGTCGATTATCACTCATGCATTAAGGATAAAAAAGTTTTATATTTACATAGACAATTAATCAAGACAAGAAGAGTTACACAATGAAAGTGTTACCGGCGAATTAGTTAAATTTTTGAGGTGATTTGAAGGAGGGTGATTTTTATTTCTGGGAATGTATTGAATGAAAATGAATAATGGGTTAAAGAGTTCAAGTACCATTAATAAATAGTTGTAAGCAAAATCTTGATGATCTTGAAATGCCTCTTCAAGCACAATTTAAAGTGAAATGTCTTGGTATTCCTTCATCACTTTTAGTTTTCTTTATTTGTGGGTCCTATGCATAATATGAGCAAGGGTTGAGCGACCGCTCCAGACAAGATCCATGTGGAATTTTAGAACAACGCGGATAGAGCAGGCTTGGATTGGCTTATTAGGTTGTTTAATGTCATTTTTAAGACGACGAAGATGACTGAAGAATGAAAGTGGAGTACGATGTTTTCAGTGTACAAGAATAAGTGGGATATCCAAAATTTAAACAACTACAGGGGTATCAAGCTGCTAAGTCACACCATGAAAGTTTGGGAGAGGGTGGTGGAAGTTAGAGTGAGAAGTAGTGTGTCTATTTTCGAGAACAAGTTCGAATTCATGTCGGGGTGATCGACTACTGAAGCCATTCACCTTATTAGGAGACTGGTAGAGCAGTATAGAGAAAGGAAGAGGGACTTGCACATGGTGTTCATTGACCTAGAGAAAGCTTACGATAAAGTTTTGAGGGTAGTTCTTTGAAGTTATTTGGAGGTTAGAGGTATGCCCATAACATATACTAGGTTAATCCAGGATATGAATGATAGCGTTAAGACCCAGGTTAGGACGGTGGGAGGAGACTCAAAAAACTTCTCAGTTAGGATGAGATTGCATCAGGGATCTGAGCTTAGCCTGTTTTTATTTGCCTTGGTGATGGATGTTCTAACGCGGCATATTCAAGGGGGGTGCCATAGTGCATGTTATTTGTGGATGACATAGTACTGATTGATGAGACGCAAGGTGGTGTTAACGAGGGGCTGGAGATTTGTACACTGACCCAAGAGTCAAAAGTTTTCAAGATGAGCGGGACTAAAACATAATTCATGGAATGCAAGTTCAGCGACGTGAATCATAAAGTGGATGTGGAAGTGAGGCTGGATTCACAAGTCATCCCCAAGAAAGAGTTTCAAGTACCTCAGATCTATAATCCAAGTTAATTGAGAGATTGACGAGGATGTCATACATCATACTGGAGCGGGATGGATAAAATAGAGGCCAACTTCCTGTGTTTTGTGTGATAAGAATGTGCTACCAAGACTTAATGTAATGAACCGATTGGTTATTTTATGTATTTTAGCCTTATTCTCCTATTTGATACTTCTCGTATGCTTATTAGTTATTTTGTGACTTGCGGGGATAGTTGGTTTGGTTTTGGGAAGGTTTTGGAATGAATTAAAACACTTAGTTCCATGGTTGAAAGCTTAAGTTGTAAGAGTTGATTCATATTTTGGTGGTTCCAACAAGTTCGTATGCTGATTTTGGACTTACGCATAGATTTCGATTTCGATTTGGAGGTTCCTATAATATTTTGACTCTAATTGTCGAAAGTTGGAAAGTTGAAGGTTTTGAAGGTTCATAGGTTTCACTGGAAGTTGACTTTGAGACTATTGGGTTTGGATTGTTGTTTCGGGACTTGGAATAGGTTTGTGTGGTGATTTATGACTTCTGTACAAAATTTAGGGTTATTTCGAGCTGGTTAGACGTGGTTCGACTGAGTTTTGGAGGTTGGAAGTTTGATTAGTTCATTAAGCTTGAATTAATGTGTGATTTGTGGTTTTGATGTTACTTTGTGTGATTTGAGACCTTGAGTAGATCCATGTTGTGTTTTGGAACTGGTTGGTGTGATTGGACGGGGTCGCGAGGGGCTCAAGAGTATTTTAGATCATTTGAGATTGGGTTGGCAGTTCTCGTCCTGTAGTTTCGCACTTGTGAGGTATGGTCCGCAGGTGCCAGTCCACATATGCAGACTGAGAATTGCAGATGCGAAGGATGTGGAGGGAAAAAGTGTCCGCAGATGTGGAGCTTTAGGCATGTGCGATTGTGTAGGTCGTAGGGGCGGTCGAGCAGAAGTGAGCTCTTAGCCGCAGGTGCGCTTGGTCAGGTACTTTAGTCAGGTTCGCATCTATGAGTATTTTTCTGCAACTGCAATGTCGCAAAAGCGACAGATGGGCCGCAAAAGCGAAAATTGCTGGACGGGACATTTTTATTTGAGGGTTTGATATTATTTATCATATTTTGAGATTGGGAGCTCGGATTGGGGCAATTATTGAGGCGATTTTCACCCACTTGGATTGGGTAAGTATTCTTAACTTGGATTTATTGTTATTCATGATTCTTGGCTTTTGGTTGATGAAATCTAATAGAGAAAATTGGAGTTTTTGTGAGAAATTTTGGACAACGAATAATTGAGTTTTGAACCTCGATTCGGAGTCGGATTTGGATGAAACTTTTATATTTAGACTCGTGTTGGAATATGTGATTGTGATATGTGACTTTTATCGGGTTTTGGGGTGTGGGCCCGGGTTGACCTTTTGATGAACTTTGTATTTTTATTAAAGATCGAGCCTTTATGCTCCGATATGGTTTCCTTTAGCATTATTTGACACCGTGGAGTGTTATTTGACTAGATTCGAGACGTTCAGAGGTTGATTCGTAAGGGAAGGCATTTGTGGAGTATTGACTTGGCTCATTTGAGGTAAGTAATTTGTCTAAACGTGGATTGAGGATAATATCCTGTTGGCTAAGGTGTTTGATATATGTTGGGGGTGACGCATGTGCTAGGTGACAGGCGTATATGCGTACACAAGGTTATTCATGATCCTGGTAGACCTTAGTCTCTTATGTGCCTTGTGTTTCTATCATGCCCCGTTATTTCCGATTTTTGTATGACTATGTTAGCTATTATTCATGTTAGAAATCATGTCTAGGTTGTGTGCTTAACAGTTTGAGATATGATGGGGTTATTCTTGCCATATTGAATTGTTTGCATTGATTGTAGTCCTATTCTTAGTCATGATGTTGCATCCACATATTATATCTCTGTCTCTGTGCATTCTTTATATGTTATCTCACATGTTGTTGATAGCCTTATATGTGTGACACCGGTCAAGCTAAGTATTGTGAGATGTGAGCATTTGAGATTTGAGCGGTTAATGACTGATCTTGGGCCATAAAGCCGATTTGATATTGATAGTAAGGTGACTCGTGCACCATGCCCCACATTGGGTTAAGTGGTATTGATTATGAGTTGATGCGTGCGCCAGGACCCATATTGGGCTAAGTGATATTGATCGTTGACTTAGATTTGATCAGTTCTTGTGCTATGACCCATCCCTCCAGAGTCAGGTAATAACCTGTGGGTGCAGGTACACGACTAATATATGTGCTTGGTGAGGGATTTGTGTCAGGCGCTCATATAGTGCTAAGTGTTGGTGTGCGTGATGATTGAAGGGCGATTGTGCCAGACACTATACATGTTCTGAGATTTGATATACTTGATGATTTAACTGCGATATTGTTGATTCTAGCATGTATACTTATCGCGCAAGTATATGGTTGTGTTTCTTTCCTCATGATTATTAGTACTTTATGTCTCTATTTGATGTGTTGAACTTGTAATTAGAGTTAGATTGAAAACAAACCATGTTTCGGTGATTTCTGTAAAAGAATTTATGCCTTAACTATTATTCTTGGAAAACACGATTATTTTCTCTCTCATAGTGAAAAGGTTGAACTTGATATTACTGTGCTACTTTTACTTTTCCCATTATTATATCATTATTGTTGTTATTGGCTTTAGAAATTGAATAATGAACCTTGCCAAGCTCGTCACTACTTTCATTTCGAGGTTTAGCTTGTTACTTATTGAGTATATGAGGTTAGTTGTACTCATACTACATTATGAACTTTCTGTGCAGATCCCGATGCTGCTAAGAGGGGTAACTGCCAGAGAGTGGCATAAGTACCAGTTGTTTTGGAGATTTCGAGGTAGCTGCTGCTTTTGTTTGCAGACCTTGAAGTCCCTTTTCTCTTAGTTCATGTTATCACTGTTCTATCTTTCAGACAATACTATATTTTGAGATCAGACTCTATATTTGAATTCTGTAGAGCTCGTGTACTCGATGACACCAGGTCGTGGGATGGTTTTCCACTGGATTGTATTATTGACTTCAACTATTTATGTATTCTACTATTGAGATTATTTAATTTTATATTTAAGTTTATTTTTGCTTATTGATTATTGGCTTGCCTAGCAAGTAGTGTTAGGCACCGTCACAGTGGAATTTATAGGTCATGACAAGTTGATATCAGAGCACTAGGTTGCTTAGGTCTCACGAGTCATGAGCAAGTCTATTAGAGACTTACAGATCGGTACATAGACATTTATTCTTATCTTTGAGAGGCTACATGGCAGATAGGAAAACTTCTCTTTCCTTTGTTCTCTGTCGTGTGGATTTATTTATCCCTAAGTTTGAATCGTTACTTTTTCTATTCTCTCACAGATGGTGAGTATACGATCGTCTGGTGCAGCTGAACAGGAGACAATACCCCAGGGCCGTGAGAGGTCGGGGTCAAGGCAGAGGTGGGGGAAGCACGCGCATCATCTAGGGCCCCTACTCGTGCAGCTACTATGGAGCCACCGGTAGCTCTTGTGGTGGAGCAGGTTCATGATTATGTCGAGCCAGAGGTATCAGCTTAGGTTTCTAAGATTTATTTGTTTCGCCAGTTGTTCAGGATGCTTTGATCTGCATGGTTGGTTTGTTCGAGAGTTTGGCTCAGGCCGGACATTTCCTATAGTACTAGCTACTTCCCAGGCAAGGGGTGGAGCGCAAACTCTAGCTACTTGTACCCCAGAGTAGGTGGCCCATGGTTATCAGACTCTTGCAGTGTTACTAGTTGGGGGAGTTCAGCCTAATATTACCGCACAACCTGAAGATAGGCCCGCGATGTCAGTTGATGAGCTCAAAAGGTTAGATAAGTTCACAAAGTTGCATCCTTCTTACTTTAGTGGTACTCCTTGAAAGGATGCTCAGGGATTCTTGGATCGCTGTTATGAGATTCTACGCGATTTGGGACTAGTTGAGTCCAATGGAATTGATTTCACTGCCTTCCAGCTGCAGGGTCCACCCTAGAAGTGGTGGCAGGTTTATGAGTTGGGCAGACCAGCAGGATCACCTCATCTTACATGGGCTCTATTCTCCAGGGTCTTTTTGGAGCATTTTATGCCACACAGCAGGAAAGAGGAGATGAGGAGACGAGGAGGCATTTTGAGTACATTCAACAGGA
The DNA here is from genome assembly GCA_000715115.1 of Nicotiana otophora. Taxonomy (NCBI): domain Eukaryota; kingdom Viridiplantae; phylum Streptophyta; class Magnoliopsida; order Solanales; family Solanaceae; genus Nicotiana; species Nicotiana otophora. The sequence goes on along the minus strand of AWOL01S0000234.1, from coordinate 48,425 downwards.
TCAGATGTTAGTTACTGAGTATGAGATGAGATTTACAGAGTTGTCCTGTCGTGCTACTGCTTTGATTCCCACTGAGGAGGAGAGAGTGAGGACCAACTACTAACGATATGAATAGATTTCTTGCATGATGGATGTAGTGGTGGATTAATAGAATTAATTATTCTTATTAATAATTAATTTTGTTCTTTTTCTGCCAGTTGGCTACGTGAGGGAGAAAGAGGTGAGAAGGGGAGATAGACCAAAGAAAGGGAGAATCGTACAAATAGCCAATTGGGCTAATATTAGTAGCATTTGATTAATATTGGTAGTATTTTAAGAATTGATTAATATTTGTAGCATCTTTGCTCTAAAATGCCAACGCTTGTCATCTAAATTCTTGGGCCTTAGTCGATTGGACTATGTACATGCTGTCCATGGGCCAAACCGTGTCAAAGCTCATGTCTTAGATATTCTTGAATGAGAAATATATATATTTTTAGCTGGTCGCAACTAATAATCCCTTCGTTAATTTATGTAAACTTATTTCTTTTTTAGTTTGTATAAAAAAAAATTTACTCCTTTCCGTATTTGAAATATATTTACCTTTATGCGATGATTTATAGCCACACAAAATGTATATGCCTTATTTTACACCATAAGTTAAAAAGTCTTATCTTTTTTCTTAAACGCCGTGCCCGGTCAAATAGGTTCATATAAATTGAAATAGAGGGAGTATATATTTTTGGCTAACGAATACAATTAGTTTCGGTTGACCGATCAACTTTATATTTTGCCCTTCTTGAATTGAGCGAAGATCTCAAGTATTATATTAATTATTTCAAACTATCAATAGACCAATTTTGTTGTTATTATTGTTGTTGTTATCCCTCACTTCTCCACTGTCAAGCACTTCTCTCGCATGACCATGTTACCCAAAGAGTGTCATAGAAAAAGTTTGGTCGTGCAAACATTTTACTCCCAAATGCACACGCAAGTATACGTGGTCAACAAGTAATATAATGATAAGTAGGGTGTCGAACCCACAAAGACTTGTGTTAACTACCTACTAATTTCACTAAAATTGTTATTCAGTCGAGTCAGTCAGAGTTGAATAGTGTGATTATAACTGAGCAATGGATGTAACAATTAACTAATTAAGCAAGCAGGAGAAAATGGTTGTTGAGAATTCAGTAGAGATAAACATTCCAGGGTTGTGATCGATTTACCAACCCTATTGCATTCTAATTAAATATCCCTTTCATACAGTTCGCTCATGGTTGCTAATTAATCAAATAATTCCTCTCGTAGCATTCTTCCGAATTACTACTCGCCTATTCAAAATAGATTAACGCCTATATTCCTATGGGATCAATCTATTAAAAACGCATTAAGATTACGATATTCAATTAAGCATGTTGATTAGGTATATTCCTATCCTAACCACAAATCCCCCCTACTCAGAGTTAAGATCATGCCTTCTTCAATTCTTCTCTAATATAGACGTAGCTTTGCCAAGCATGGCATAGATAGCAATAGAACTTAACTGTTGGCCAGACAATCAAGCAATTAATCACAGAATTAAAGAAACAACCATATATTAGTGAACTATAATCAAGGTAAAGTCAACTTCGAACAATATTCATGGCTAAATCACAACCCCAGAACTTATGGGTTTTAACTACTCATGAAAATGTTAAACAATTTTACAAGTGTTGAATAGTTGAAAATACTAAGAAAGATGAAGAAAAACTGAGAATCCTTGCTCTCGAGTGTTCCGTGAGTGTGTTTTTCTCTCAGAGTGGCGTCTCTCCCTTCAAAATAAGTTTACACTTCTTTTTATACAAGTTGGAGATATGTAGGACCGAAAAGACTCTGTCCTGCACGAAGTAGGAGAATTCCTGTCACCCACCGTCCAGGGTAGCGTGTCGCGCTGGCATGTTGGCCTAAAACATTTGGAAGTGTAATCTGTGCCCCAAGCAGCGGGATGCACTGGCCTGGGCGCTACACTGGGCCATTACCTTCGGGTGACTCTTACACATAAAAATATCATGAATTCGAATAAATTATTACATTACACATTCAAAATCTACAAAATATTAGTAAAATGAGGCAATATGCATATAAATATACATACTTTTAGCCGAATATCACAAAAATTAAACAGTGTCATGAAAAAAGAAAAAGAGAAATTTCGGGCAAATACATACCTCCGGTGACCTATATTTTGAGCAAATTATATCGGTCTATCATTACAACTTAACTTTTATGTGCATTTATGTTTGGACTGTGAAAATTTACAACGATTTATTTCTTATTTAAAGTTGATATATACTTCGTATTGTTTATAAATGTGGGGTCTATTTTAAAAATTATTTACTTTGTGAATATATTGTTTCCTTGTATAAGGTTGTCTCCGTCTTAGCCTTCCGGTGAATCTAAATTAACAAGGACCATCAAGGTTGGACCTTAGTTAGCGTAATAAACAACAACAATAACAACAATAACAACAACAACAACAACAACAACAATAACCCAGTAAAATTCCACTAATGGGGTCTAGGGAGGGTAGTGTGTATGCAGACCTTACCCCTACCCCAAAAGAGTAGATAGGCTATTTCCGAAAGACCATCGGCTCAAGAAAACAAAAAGACAAAAGGACAAAAGGTGTTAGTGTAATAAAAAAATGTTAAAATCCTTTTACATTAAGAGTCTATCTGGCCAAGTTTCTGGGAGGTCAAAAGTATTTTGTTTTGCCAAATATTTTTTCTGCTTCTGGGAAGAAGCTACAAATTCTAGCTTCTTCCAAGAAGCAGAAGCAATAAATTAATTTTTTCAAGACAAAAATATCCTTACCATAAAATTATATTTCCTAAATTATCTCTTATTAATTCAACCTTCTTTTTTATCTCGACCATCCCTTTTTCTCTTTTTATTTTTATCATATTTTTATTCTTCTTCTCTTATTCCTATTTGGAATAATCTTTTTACTATAAATAGATCTCTTCTTTTCTCTTTGTGTCGTTTATTCTTTTCTTCGTCTCCTACTACTCTTTGAAGAACAAGTCTAATCACCAAATTTACTCATTTTCTTCATAAGGTAATAATTTTTTTTATTTTGTAATATACCAATATTATATAATCTTCAGCTTGTAATTTGGTGTGCATGCATATAATATAGTTTGACATAATGCAATACAACCTAATTTGTTATTTTCTCAAGAATTGATAGTGTTTTTCACACATGTAACTTGTAAGTACACATGTTCCTACCAATATTATTGCTTTTATATACTTCTATTTTATATTAATTAAAATCTTATATATATATATATATATATATATATATTACTTTATATTTTATACTTTAATTAAATAAAACAAATATTATTTTTTTATAATAAATATTAAATTTTCTTTATTAGATAATGCTAATTGTAAACTAAACATTTACTCTACTTTATCGTAATTTGATACTCAAAAGTACTTTTTTGGAAAGATTGACCAAACACAATTTGCTTATCAAATATTGCAAAAAATACCTCTCAAATGATTTGGCCCGGTGGATCCTATAACCCTCAGTGTTTTGTAAAAGGTGCGAGGTCTGCCTTGTGAGTGTGCAGCAAAGGGGGGCTCGATAAGTATCGCTTGAGTTCTTCCAAAGCTTGATGGCATTCCGGAATTCAAGAGAAGTTGTTCCTCTTTTTCAATAGTGAGAAGAATCGATGACTCTCATCCGACAATCTCGAGATGAAGCAGCCCAACGCGGCTATCCGCCCAGTCAGTTTTTGTACTACCTTGACATTGTCGACTATGCTGATGTTTTCTATGGCCTTTATTTTGTCGGGGTTGATCTCTATTTCTTGATTAGATACCATGAATCCGAGAAACTTGCCCGAGCTGACCCCAAATGCGCACTTCTCCGGGTTTAGCTTCATGTTGTACTTTCTCAATATGTCGAAGGTTTCCTGCAAATGTTTCAAATGGTCCTCTACTCGCAGAGGCTTGACCAACATCAATATAAACTTCCATTGATTTTCCTATTTGTTCTTCGAACATCCGGTTGACTAGCGTTGGTATGTGGCACTGGCGTTCTTTAATTCGGACGACATTATGTTATAGCAGTAGGTGCCGAATTTGGTTATGAAAGAAGTCTTTTCTTGATCGTCCGAATCCATCCGAATTTAGTTGTACCTAGAGTAGGCGTCGAGAAAACTGAGTATCTCGTGTCTGACCATCGAGTCGATCATTCGATCAATGTTAGGCAAAGAAAAAGAATCCTTTGGACACGCCTTGTTTAGATCCTTATAATCTACACACATCCTCAGTTTATTTCCTTTCTTAGGCACTACCATTACGTTAGCTTACCAATCCGGGTATTTAACTTCCCGGATGAAGCCTATTTTTAGAAGTTTGGATACCTCGTCCTTGATGAATGCGCGTTTGACCTCGGACTGTAGTCGTCTCTTATGCTTAACTGGATGGAACTTTGGATCCAAGCTTAACTTGTGAGTAGTTACCTCCGGTGGGATCCCTGTCATGTCTAGATGGGACCAGGTAAACCAATCGGCATTAGCTTTAAGAAAATCAATAAGTTTTTTCTTGAGCTCGAGGGTTAACCCCGTGCCCAGGTATACCTTTCGATCCGGTAGGTACTCAATCAATATAACTTGCTCAAACTCCTCGATTGTTGATTTGGTGGCGTCGGTGTCATCAGATGCTATGAATGATCTCGGGACACTGTAATCATCCTCATCATCCGCTCCGTGATCTTTCTATTTTTTCGGCTTGGCTGAGGCCGGTATTATTTATTGCTATTTAGTTTCTTCTTTTTTGGTCAGTACCGTGCCTTTTGATGATGAAATCGCAGGCACCAGGATCACTTAATTAACAATGAACATTTCCCTTGTGGCCAGTTGTTCTCCGTAGACCGTTTTGACTCCCCCCAGAGTGGGAAATTTCAGCGCCTGATGCAAGGTCGCGCCCTTATGTTGTGGACCCATGGCCTTCAGAACAAAGCGTAGTACCTCATATCCCCTTCGATCATGTAGAACTTCATTTCTTGGGTGGTACCATCAGTGTTTACCAGTAACGTTATCTCACCTTTTATGGTCTCACACGCCATGTTAAATCCATTCAATACCCGTACCGCCGGTACGATTTGATCCTGTAACCCTAGTTGCTCTACGACCCTTGATCTGATGATGTTGGCCGAGCTACCTGGGTCAATAAACACATGCTTAACCCAGATTTATTAATAAGTATAGATATTACTAGTGCATCATTGTGCTATGATTCCCTCGACGTCTTTGTCGCTGAACGAGATAGTTTCTTCTGATACGTTATCTCGTGTGCGTTTTTCTCTCGTGATAGACACTTTAGTGTGTTTTATCATCGACCCTTGGGGGATATTAACTCCCCAATGACCATGTTGATTACGTGCTGAGGTTCCTCCTTTTCGATCTGTTTGTTGGCATCCCTGTTTCTGAAGTGGTTTTTGGTTCGCTCGCTTAGGAATTCTCGAAGGTACCCATTCTTGAACAATCGAGCAACTTATTCTCATAAATGTTGGAAATCTTCGGTCCGATGACCGTGAGTACCGTGGTACTTACACGTCAAGTTTGAATCTCTCTTGATAGGGTCAGACTACAACGGTCGGGGCCACTTGGCCTCTTTTATGTGCCCTATGGCTGACACTATGCTTGCAACATCCACATTGAAATTATACTTCGGTAATCTTGGTGTTTCCCTACTCCCGAGCGACCTGTCAAAATCGCTCTTTCTCATTAGGACCCGACCGCTCGGTCCTCGATCATTTCACTTCTCGTTCCTTGCCGGATGGCACCCGGATCCGCTTCCCTCCTAATCTACGCTGTATGGTTGATATCGATCTCGGACCGGCTCGACTCCTAATCAATGGTTTTCTTAGATCTGCCATCGGTCCTGATGGGGTAAACAGATCACGAATGGGTCCCGAGTTGGTCATTTTCGACCCTGATCTTTGATTGATATCTATTATGGACGTCGGCCCAGGTGACCGCTAGGTACTCCGCCAAGTTTTGCTTTAGCCGTTGAGAGGACACAAAACTTCATGGGTTGATCTCTTGAGTGAATAGCTGAACGGCCCAATCATCCGCAACTGGTGGCAGATCTATCCGTTCCATCTGGAACCTCGACACGAACTACCTGAGCATCTTGTTATCCCTCTGTTTAACCTTGAAAAGGCCTGACTTCCTGGTCTCGACCTTGATGACTCCGGTATTGGCCTTTACGAAAGCATCTGCAAGCATAGTAAAGGAGTCGATAGAATTATGAGGCAAGTTGTGATACCATATCATTGCTCCATTGGACAAGGTTTCCCTAAATATTTTCAGCAACACCGACTCGATTTCGTCATCTTCCAAGTCATTCCCTTTGATTTTGCATGTATAGGAGGTTACATGCTCATTTGGATCTATGGTCCCATTATACTTGGGAACGTTGGGCATTCAAAACCTTTTCGGGATCGGCTTTGGTGCCGCACTAAGGGAAAAGGCTTATGAATAAACTTTTTGAAGTCCAGTCCCTTCAATATCGGAGGTGCTCCCGGGATATGATCGACCCTGGAATTGTACGTTTCCACTTTCTTGTTGTTGGCCTCAATCTGTTTCTCACCTGACTCTACCCGTTTTGTCAATGCTTCGAGCATCTTCATGATCTCGGGCCTGAATTCACCCGGTTCCACGACAACTTGTTCATCCCTTCGAGTATTTTCCCGGGACTGTTCGGGTTCGACCATGTTAGCAGCGTGGTTTTGGTTCTGCAACTATGCTATCGATGCTTGTTAAGCCTACAATATTTCAAAAATCAACTGTAGGCTTACCCCATCACCTTCACCTTCGGGCGCTTCTCGAGCCGCTGGTCGGGGTCCCCCCCGAACGGTGTTTTTAGGATCAGTTGGTAAATTGATGTTAATGGCCACCTGTGAGTTAGCATTGACCGGGTCAGCGGCTGGGACACCATTGGGATCGACAGGAGGCACATCATTACTAGGCATCACGTTATTATTCTCGCCATGATTGCCTGACTCAGCATCAACGTTCAAGAGAACAGACTAAGAGTTTGAGATCCTTAGGCTAACCTCGAATCAAAATTTCAAAGAAAAAGCGTAAAATAGGGTGCGTTATAGAGATTCGTATCAAATCACCATGATTATCCTTATCCCCACGGTGGGCGCCAAACTATTTACCCCAAAAAATGAGTAATAATTAAATTTGTACGCGGTTTAAATGATATGTGATTTAATTCAATATAAATGATTAATAATAACAGGTAAATAGGTTAAAGATAAAATAAATTATCAAACCAATCGCAATGTGATGACCAAGTCTGATCTTAGGTTGAACAGTGGAATTCGTCCTCGATCGAACCTTCGGTACAAGCTCGGTCGCGAATAAAGAAGAGAACAAATGAAGAACATTTTGAACAATAGCTAGAAGACAAAAATAAACTTTTATTGCTTTGATTTGCGTGTCACAATATGTCAAAATAGAGAAAAACCTCCCCCTTTATATAGTAGGGGAATTTCAGTCCTAGTACAAGTCTAAATAAGGTAAAAATCTTTTTTTTCTAGTAAATGTCGATCCGTAGTTGATATCGGACAGGATTCACGCTGTAATATCCGGTTGAGGGCAACTATTAAGACCCCTACTCGTCATGCATGACCACTTTTTGCGTTTCCCGAGGTTCAGAAACTATACTAGATCTCAGTCCGTTATTTCACCATGCCCGATTCCAACTACATCGTTCATTCCTCCGAGGTTTCGATATGAGGGGTCCTTAGGCCTCGATTATAATCACGTCGAGCCATGCTTCCCCTTTGTTTCCTCATCGGGGAAAACTCTGTCCCTAATTTTACCCGTACACAGATAGTTCCCTCGTTTCTTGGAGAGTAGATTTATCAAAGCGACGGGAAGTGATAAATTAACACTGGTTTCTTCTTCCGTATGCTACAACTGCGTTGACGGGTCAGTGAAACGTCCCATCAGTCGCGTCATTCAGACTTCGGACACGTGGCAACCGTCGTTTGACCATCCCCAAATGCTAAACGTCATGCATTGATTACCCCTTCTTTATAAAAGCTTTGATCCTTTTTTCACTTTTTTACTTTCCGATTCTAGAGCTTTCTAATTTACCCTTGAACTCTTCACTTATTCCTAAACCCTTTCAAACCTTCATACATTTATTTCTAGATCTTCATTTTTCATCTTCAAATCTTTAAACCTGACCTTCATACCTTCACCCTTATCTTCAAATCTTCATTCTCACCTTCAAAATTTCTTCCTCACCTTCAAATCTTCATATTTCCCAGAACCCGATGTCGAAGACTTCCAAATCCCTGCCTCAATAGATCGTCTCTTCAACTTCCAACCCGGCCACGTTTGCTGAGGTGGCCGTGCCTGAGGTGGCCCCGGAACCTCCCCTGATGAGCTTCATCCCTGGGGGCTGCTCCATTGAGAAAGACTTTAAAGTTGAGAAAGCATCCAACCAACAAGATCGAGGCGAGGGGGCATGGAGATACATATGCTCCGTTACCGAGGATACACTCCTTACAGTTTAGGAGGACTGCCACTGGGAGGGCAAGCAAATGGTCATCCCTAGTCCCGATAAGGATATTACCACTCATGTGGAGGGGTATCTAAGTGTTTACACTTACCCCTTTACGCTTGCCCCGGTGGATCCTATAATCCTCAGTTTTCGCAAAAGGTACGAGGTCTGCCTTGGGAGGGTGCAGCAAATGGGGGCTCGATAGGTATCGCTTGAGTTCTTCCAAAGTTTGCTGGCATTCCAGAGTCCAAGAGAAGTTGTTCCTCTTTTTCAATAGTAAGAAGAACCGATGATTCTTATCCGACAATCTCGGGATGAACCAGCCCAACGCGGCTATCCGCCCAGTCAGTCTTCGTACTGCCTTGACGTTATCGACTACAGTGATGTCTTCTACGACCTTTATTTTATCGGGGTTGATCTCTATTCCCCGATAAGATACCATGAATCCGAGAAACTTGCCCGATCTGACCCCAAATACGCACTTCTGCGGGTTTAGCTTTATGTTGTACTTTCTTAATATGTCGAAGGTTTCCTGTAAATATTTCAAATGGTCCTATGCTCGCAGGGACTTGACCAACATATCATCAATATAAATTTTCATTGATTTTCCTATTTGTTCTTCAAACGTCCGGTTAACTAGGCGTTGGTATATGGCACTGGTGTTCTTTAATCCGAACGACATTATGTTATAGCAGTAGGTGCCGAATTTGTTTATGAAAGAAGTTTTTTATTAATCATCCAGGTCCATCCGAATTTGGTTGTACCTAGAGTAGGCGTCGAGAAAACTGAGTATCTCGTGTCTGGCCATCGCGTCGATCATTCGATCAATGTTAGGCAAAGGAAAAGAATCCTTTGGACACGCCTTGTTTAGATCGTTATAATCTACACACATCCTTAGTTTATTTGCTTTCTTAGGCACTACCACTATGTTAGCTAACCAATCCGGGTATTTAACTTCCCGTATGGAGCCTATTTTTAGAAGTTTGGATACCTCGTCCTTGATGAATGTGTGTTTGACCTCAGACTGTAGTCTTCTTTTCTGCTTAACCAGATGGAACTTCGGATCCAAGCTTAACTTATGAGTGGTTATCTCCGGCGGGATCCCTGTCATGTCTAGATGGGACCAGGTAAACCAATCGTCGTTAACTTTAAGAAAATTAATAAGTTTTTTCTTGAGCTCGAGGGTTAACCCCGTGCCCAGGTATACCTTTCGATCCGGTAGGTACTCAATCAATATAACTTGCTCCAACTCCTCGATCGTCGATTTGGTGGCGTCGGTGTCATCAGATGCTATGAATGATCTCGGGACGCTGTAATCATCCTTATCATCCACTCCGTGATCTTTCTATTTTTTCGGCTCGGCTGAGACCGGTATCATTTATTGATATTTAGTTTCTTCTTTTTTAGTCAGTACTGTGCCTTTTGATGTTGAAACCGCAGGCACCGGGATCACTTAATCAACAATGAACATTTCCCTTGCGGCCAGTTGTTCTCCATAGTCCATTTTGGCTCCCCCTGGAGTGGGAAATTTCAGCACCTGGTGCAAGGTCGAAGGCACCGCCCTCATGTTGTGGACCCATGGTCTTCTGAACAAAGTGTTGTACCTCATATCCCGTTCGATCACGTAGAACTTTGTTTCTTGGGTGGTCCTGGTAGTGTTTACCGGTAACGTTATCTCGCCTTTCGTGGTCTCGCACGCCATGTTGAATCCAATCAATACCCGAACTGCTGGTACGGTTTAATCCTGTAACCCTAGGTTCTCTACGACCCTTGATTTGATGATGTTGGCCGAGCTACCTGGGTCATTCAACACACGCTTAACCCAAGATTGGTTGATAAGTACATATATTACCAGTTCATCGTTATGAGGTTGTACGATACCCCAGCGTCTTCATCGCTGAACGAGATTGATCCTTCTGGGACGTAATCTCGGGTGCATTTTTCTCTCTCGTGATAGACAATTTAGTGCATTTTATCAGAGGCCCTTGGGGGATATAAACTCCCCTAATGATTATATTGATTACATGCTGAGGCTCATCCTATTCGACCTGTTTGTTGGCGTCCCTGTTTCTGACGTGGTTTTTGGCTCACTCACTTAGGAATTCTCGAAGGTGCTCATTGTTTAGAAATCGAGCAATTTCTTCACTTTACTGTTGGCAACATTCGGTCCGATGACCGTGCGTACCGTGGCACTTACACATCAAGTTAGGATCGCTCTGGTTATGGTTGAACTGCAACGGTCGGCGCCACTTGGTCTCTTTGATGCATCCTATGGATGACACTATGCTTGCAGAATCCATGTTGAAATTATACTTTGATAATATTGGTGCTTCCCTATTCCCGAGCGACCTGTCAAAACTGCTCTTGCTCATCAGGCCTCGGCCAATCTGTCCTCGATCATTTCTCTTCTCGTTCCTTGTCAGGTGGCACCCGGATCTGCTTCCCCTTCGATCCATGATGGATGGATGATATCGATCTCGGACCGGCCTCGGCTACTATTCAATGGTTCTCTTAGATCTGTCATCGGTCCTGATAGGGTAAACAGATCCCGAAGAAACCCCAAGTTGGTCGTCTTCGACCCGATCTTCGACTGATATCTGTTGTGGACGTCGGCCCAGGTGACCGTTGGGTACTCCACAAGTATTGCTTTAGCTGTTGAGAGGCCACGGAACTTCGGGGGTCGAGCCCTTGAGTGAATGCCTGAATGGCCTAATCATCCGCAACCGGTAGCAGATCTATCTATTCCATCTGGAACCTCGACACGAACTACTTGAGCATCTCGTTATCCCTCTGTTTGACCTTGAAAAGGTCTGACTTCCTGGTCTCGACCTTGATGGATCCGGTATGGGCCTTCACGAAAGCATCTGCAAGCATAGCAAACGAGTCGATAGAATTAGGAGGCAAGTTGTGATACCATATCATTGCTCCCTTGGAAAAGGTTTCCCAAAATATTTTCAGCAACACCGACTCAATTTTGTCGTCTTCTAAGTCATTCCCTTTGATTGTGCATGTATAGGAGGTTACGTGCTCATTTCAATCTGTGGTCCCATTATACTCGGGAATGTCGGGCATTCGAAACCTCTTCGGGATCGACTTCGGTGACGCGCTGGGGGGAAAGGCTTATGAATAAACTTTTTGGAGTCCAACCCCTTCAATATCGGAGGTGCTGCCTGGATCTAATCGACCCTAGAATTGTACGTTTCCACTTTTTTGTCGTTGGCCTCAATCTTTTTCTCGCCTGACTCCACCCATTTTGTCAATGCTTCGAGCATCTTCATCACCTCAGAAATTTCCCCGGGCCTGAATTCAACCGATTGCACGGCAACTTGTTTATCCCTCTGAGTATTTTCCCGGGACTGTTCGGGTTCGACCTTGTTAGGGGCGTGGCTTTGATTCTGCAACTGTTCCATTGCTACTTGTTAAGCCTGCAACATTTCGAAAATCAACCGCAGGCTCACCCAATTACCTTCGCCTTCAGTTGCTGCTCGAGCCGTTGGCCGGGTTCCCTCGCAAACGCTATTTTCAGGATCAGTTGGTAAATTGATGTTGATGGCCACCTGTGAGTTAGCATCAACCGGGTCAATGGATGGGACACTATTGGGATCGATAGGAGGCACATCATTGCTAGGCATCACGTTATTATTCTCGCCATGATGGCCTGACTCAGCAACGTTCAAGTGAGCAGACTAGGAGTTTGTGTTACACCCCATATTGTCGTACGTGAGAGTACATCATAAGTCAATTGATGTAAGCTCAAAAATGAGATCATTTTTTAAAGTACATAAAGTAAGTTGATCATGTTACCTTGGAGGTTACAAATCTTTAAGATCATGGACAACAACTACCAAGAGGGTTGAAAGGCTTAGGAGCTAAGCAAATTGAAGAAAATAAGTTTCGTCGAATTTCGACAAGTTGGGAATGTTATAACATGTACTTTTGGGGTGATACTAGGGTTCTTAACATAATAAGGAGGTTATGTTATGAGTTATTTTAGTCGTGTGTTACATTTTGAAGTCAAGCGAGTTTTGAAAAAAAAGTTGGCAAAGGTCATCACAAGTTACATTCATACTGTGCTAAATATTAGGTCAAATATAGCAGAACTTTTCTCCTAATATACTTGGAATTACAGGATGATCCACATATAAAATTGAATATCTATGAGTCTAGTTTCTAACACATTAAACCATTCATCGATATAACATAGGAGCAGAGAGATATTTGCAGTTTTGCGAGATTGCGTAGACTGCATAAGTGACAAGTAGGTGAGTCACTAAAGCTTGTTGAGCAATACATTTCGTGTGTTATATGAGGTATTTTTGGGATATATTATATACCAAATTGAAGGTCTTGGAATTTTTTTCCAATTCTTTTAACCGTTTGTTCATACGACATCCGGCTAAAAAGATATAAGCATTGGAAGAAGGGCCAATGCTAGGGTGCCAAGTAGAACCTTTTTGACTTTTCAACAAATTGGATATTTATATCCCTTATGTCGTCTCTTTTTTCATTTTTCGAGTTACCACGACCAAATAAGACCCATAAACTACCCTTAAGCTCTCTACAAGGGTTTCAAAGAAGATTAACATCCCGGATACGAAATCAAGAAGCAATAACATTAGAACGATCCCTATGAAGTAAGTATCGCTATATCACCTCTCTTTTTCTTAGTAGTTTAAGTTTTGGAAGGTATTTAATAGTTAAAAAAATGCCTACTTTCTGTATTTAAGATTTTAAATATCAAGTAAGGTTGATTAATTTGTTTCCTAATAGTTAGAACTCACGGAACGGTGATCGGAAGCTGTGAGTTCGAGTTATTCGACTTGTAATGGACTTGTTTGTGGGCTGTTTCGTGTTATTTTTGGGCTGTCTATTTTGCTACTGTTTAATGGAGTATTGGAGGATAAATTGTGTGTAGAAACACCATATAATGGAAAAATGGTGGATTAGTCGTTCTTTGTAACATTTTCAGGGTGTTTGACATTATTGTAGTTGTCGTTTTGGGAATGAAGTGATTGGGGTGTGTTGGGCTGTTGTAAGCTAAATATAACATGAATTTCGACTTGAATCCACTGTCTGAGGTAATTATATTGTATTCTTGCACATGCTTAAGGTTATCTTGATGTGTATTAAGTTAAATGGATGGGCTAGATATGAACTAATGAATAAAGTTGCTAATTGAGGATAGTTGGAGTTGTAGATTATTTTCTTTGTTATAAATATATGGTATAAGGATGGAATCATTGATTACTGACTTCATTATCATGTTAATGATGCTGTTAAGTTAAATTAAGAAGTCTATAAGGGGTGATATGGGTATACGGGTTTCAATCGGAGCTTGCCGCTCGTCGTGAATTAGTTGTGACTTATTGTTGTTATATGGTATCTTGTTATTGATAATTATGTATTGATGGATTACTCTGGTCATTTTTGTTGGTATATGGTATTGGAGGAGGCTCTTGTTATAGAGGAGATGCTTCCCAAATTTACATAAATGAATTACTAGTTTAAGTTGCGGGCTTAGCCTTTACTCATCACACTGATTTTGAATCTCCTTATGCTATGGTAGATTGAGTTGAGTTGTTTGAAGAATTGCTTTAAAGATATTAAGGACTCAATGGAGTTAAGGTATGTTAAGGCTATCCCTTCTTTTCTTTTGGCATGATCCATATGATGCAACAAAACGAACAAGCACACAACTTTCACAAATGATTCTATTCCTAGAAGTACTAGGGTTGCCTATGTTCTTGATTCCCCATATGTCCTACTATCATATCGTCTGTTCATGAGTCTCATGACATTCCGAGAGATATTATTGACTTACTTCACTATGCATTGCATTAATTTACACATGTGTATTGACCCATGACCAGATGGTGTTATATACGTGTATTGTATATGTATATGGGGTATGGGGAAATGTTATGGCGTTATATAAGCACCACCACCTGATGAGCTAATCTACGTTGATGATTACACCCATAGAGGCCGAGATGATATGATGGGATACCCTCAGAGGTTTAATGATGTTATGTACGCACATACCTATGCATGATGTGACATTTATACCCATATGCATGCCATTATAAATGTTTCATGAGTCACAAAGCTATTCAGACTTACATGTTGAGTTCTTTACTCCCTGTTTCTTTCTTGTCTTTTATATATTGCTTTCATTCTTTACATACTTGGTACTTTATTTGTACTGGCATCCCTTTTTCTTGGGGACGCTGCGTTTCATGACTGCAGGTCCCGATAGACAGGTTGAGAGTCCTCCTAGAAGAATATCAGCTCAGCAGAAGGTGTTGGTGCGCACTCCACTTGCTCCGTAGTTGACTATTTGGTCAGTATGATTTGGACATGTATTAATTGGTATGGCGGGACTCTGTCCCGACCTTTATGATGTTTATGTACTCTTAGAGGCTTGTAGATAGATGTCATGTTTATGGATACTTGTATGGCCTTGTCGGCATATGTTTTGAGTGTACAAATAATCATATCGGCCTTATAGGCCCGTATGTCACATGTATAAGTGTCTATATCATGTTGCGTCGTCCTATGTTTAGTATTCCCTTATGTTTTATTCTGGTTATCTCGTGACGTCACTTCTATCCTATTTACCCATGATGGTATGATAAGAAAAATACGTTACGTTGGTGCTCGGTTAGGTAAGGAACTGGGTGCCCGTCGCGGCTCATCGGTTTGGGTCGTGACAAAAGTGGTATCAGAGTAGTTCTGTCCTGGGGAGTCTACAAGCCATGTCTAGTAGAGTCTTGTCTATGGGTGTATTGTGCACCACACTTATAAGCAAGAGGCTACAAGGTATTTAGGACCGTCACTCTTTCTTCTTACTCTAGATCGTGTGGTATAGCTCAGTTGTAAGAATTCAAACTCCTAAATTCTATTTTATTTGTAATACAACGATATCTATATCCAGAAAGACAATTGATAAGAGATTGAATGTGGCTGTGGAAGAATTGAGTCAGGGGAACTCGATTTTACATCATGCTTATGATGAATAAATGTAAGGTCTTCAGCAGATCATGTGTGTACTAAGACGTGTAAGCTTCTTGATAAGGAGTCCTAAGGCATGAATATCTATCCACTCAAATGGTAAAAAGCAACGAGAGAAGAAAGAAGTTAGATACAAGTTTCAACAAGTAAAAGAAGCAATGTGAAGAAGGATACGAGGAATATAAGCATTTTAAGTTACTTTCAATAGTAACAAAGATATATACAATTGACCCAACCTATCTCAATTATGCCCTATGGGAGCTAACAGATATAGTTTAAGAGAAGGATGGGATATCATGATCCAGCTGGGGTTAGAGTAACCCAAAATTATGGATGGATTGTTATCAATAGCTTATATTTTCGAAGGATATTACAAACGTGGTAATAGTTCTCCTTGTGAGACACCTAGATGGTGCACTCTAGAGTAGTATAGTCAGATATGAACACTAGAATGTTCAGAAATTTCAGAAGATAGGCAGTGGAATCCTAGAAGGGATAAATATTTACCTTAGTATGACTCCCATTTCTAGAAAAAAGGAGATGGAATGTTAGGCATCCCGAAAAGCCAGTGAATGAAGCACGAGGAGCTATAAGTGAAAGAATGTTTTGTTGAAGTTTACAGAATAAAGTGATAGACAGAAATATTAGCGGGAGAATATGAAGAGAGTAAATAAAGCATTATGAGTAAGATGTGATAAGTGGATGATAATGGTAAATCAAAATATGACAGGATTACAGATTCTATAGTCAAGTGAAGGAAAAGACAAGAGGTGATAGGCCTTGAGACAATAAAAGAGTATAAGCCATAAAGTCACGTCCCATTTCGAGAAATGAGTTGGTGACTCGTACGTGATTACCAGAAGGAAAATTTAGACCCATGGAGTAATAGAAATTAGTATGGGGTAGTGAATAAGATAAACTGAACATGAATTCGGGACCGAAGGATTTGATAATAGTCAATATCATGAGAATTTCAGAGATCTTGTTCCGGCGATAATAGAATGGACAACAGAAGAATAAACTTTAAAGGTCATTCAGGAAGACGCTTCCTTAAAGCAAGCACTGTGAGCAGAGATAAGCTTAAGGGACTAAGTGTGCCAGTTACACTAGGTGTCACCCTCGTGCGTAAAACAAAATTCAGTTATCCTTGGTACAGAAAGGTTACCACAAGATGAGTAAGATGTCAGTGAAGATGTGAAAAGACACCAAATATGATAATGCGAAAAAAATGAGATTGCATTTATTCAGATCCTACGGATATGTTATGACTCCAGAACATCATGCAAGAACGACACGAGGGAGAGGAAGTAAGGGTTCCCACCCAGGATGTTATTGATAAATAAGTGTAAATGAACACTTGATACATAAGGAGCCAATACGAGAGGTAAGTTCAAACAAAGGACATATCCCAAGGGAGATTATGCGGAATATAGATATGAGAATAGACCAACGAGTAGTTAGTAGTTGATTCACGAAGAGTCTAGTTATGGCTAGACAAGAGGATACAGACAAATCAGCAGATTGTGCAAGATAAACATAGTGAAACCCAACATAAGGAATTCGGTCTCGCAAATATGATGGCATCGTGATACTTGAGAAATATTCAGATAGGAGTTGGGGTTGTTAAAGGTACCGTATAAGTGTTACAAAAATAAAAGACGGTGCCATTGAGAAGACAATCAAAAATTTCAGTTCAGAAGCAAACCTACAAGCACAAGGGCGCAGAGGTAAGTAACTAAGGATAATTATAGGCGAGTAAGAACATCAAAAATTCTTTTGGGTATATGATGTAATAAGCTCGCATATTAATAGGAGTCAAAGGCTCTCCCTTAAGTACTACAAAGAAAGACTAGCTGAGGAAATAAGGAAGAAGGGTTCAACTTAATCATAGTAACATAAAGAAGAAATAGTCTTGTAACAACAGTCTAACTACAACATTGTATGTACTCCATAAGAAAGTGGCACCTATCGTGGCTAATGAACGGGAAGAAGAAAAAAATCAAAAGGTGATACTTGAGATCATATGAGTTATAGGAAATTCCAGTATTCGTGGGCAATGAGATAAGCCATGTATTCATGAAACAAGTGGCAGAACGACCAGGAAAAGTAATTGGTTATATTTAAAGGAAACTAAGAAGGCACGAAAGAAAATCTATGGTGCTAGCAAGTTAAAGGAAGGTTGCGAGTAGTATAAATAAATATGTGTAGGTCGCAAGATAAAGTATGGTAGAGTGACAAGGTTTTAGGTAGATGGGAGTAAGGATAAGAAAAGGTGAGTGAGAGGGTGACAAGAATAGGTAAAGCCTCGGGATTAAGACCATCAAAACAAGAGAGTTGATGGTTTCCGTAAGTTATAGAAAGCTCAGTATAGATTAAATTAACTCGGAGGAGGCTAAGACTATGAGCATTTAGAAAAGATGGAATGCTTCCCTGGTACTAGAATAAGGGTGTAATTGCGATAGATAAGAGGATGACGTTTAGGCCTTTGATTGAGTAATGATTTTGAGAAAAAAGGATTTTATGAATTGCACTAGATTAGAACCCATATGATGAATCATGTTGGGGTGCTATGAAATACGGTTATTGAAGTATAGTATTCTCCCTAGGTGGATCAGGCAAATCACTTCAAATGTTCCCCGATGAGATGTGAGCCCTAGTGACAAGGTATTACATAAGAGGTTTCAAGTTATCAGTGGTAGATTATAGATCAATATTAAGGTGAATCGAAAATAGAGGGGTAGAGGTTCCAAAGTATGAGATGAGATTAGGCCGTTATTATTAAGATGAACGGTAATTAGGAAGCATTAAAGGACTTAGATTTATACATATTCGATAAGCAGCGAGAGAGTAACCTTGAGTTGGATAGCAGACCTCGGTAATAATAAACCGAAGTAAGAGTTATGGTATAGTATGGAGACAAAATGAGAGAAGAGTCGCATAGGCACTTAAAAGGGCAGTGTTGTACATGCTACATGATAGAAGGTAGCAACAGTTACGAGATTGAAAGGATTCCGACCACAAGTCATGGTGTGAGGAAGAGGCCTAAAGGGGGGAATACCCTGGACTTTGAATTTATTCACAGAACAGTTGCCTAGATGGCAAGGACAATATTAAAGTATTCATAAAATCTATAGGTTATAATACTGATAGGCGCATCGGTAAACATACGAGGACGAATGTTCCAAAGAGGGGAATGATGTTACACTCCATATTTTCGTACGTGAGAGTACATCATAAGTCAATTGATGTAAGCTAAGAAATGAGATCGTCTTTGAAAGTACATAAAGTAAGTTAATCATGTTGCCTTAGAGGTTATAAATCTTTAAGATCATGGATAACAACTACCAAGAGGGTTGAAAGGCTTAGGTGCTAAGGAAATTGAAGAAAATAAGTTTTGTCGAATGTCGACAGTTGGAAATATTATAACATGTACTTTTGGGGTGATACTATGGTTCTTAACATAATAAATAGGTTATTTTAAGAGTTATTTTTGTCGTATGATAGTCGTGTGTTACATTTTGAAGTCAAGTGAATTCTGGAACAAAAGTTGGCAAAGGTCATCACAAGTTAAATTCATAATGTGCTGAATATTAGGTCAAATGTAGAAGAGCTTTTCTCCTAATATACTTGGAATTATAGAATGATCCACACATAAAGTTGAATATCTACAAGTATAGTTTCTAACTCATTAAATCGTTCAACGATAAGACATCGAAGCAGAGAGATATTTGCAGTTTCGCGAGACTGCGCAGACTGCATATGTGACAAGTAGGTGGGTCACAAAAGCTTTTTGAGAAATACCTTTCGTGTGTTATATGAGGTCTTTTTAGGACATATTATATACCATATTGAAGGTCATGGAATTTAGTTTCCAACTCTTTTTACCGTTCATTCATACGACATCCGAATAAAAAGATATAAGCGTTGGAAGAGGGGCCAACACTAGGGTGCCAAGTAGCACCTTTTTGACTTTTCAACAAATTGGATATTTTTATCCTTTATTTCGTCTCTTTCTTCATTTTTCCAGAGACCACGACCAAATAAGACCCATAAACTTACCCTTAATCTCTCTACAATGGTTTCAAATAAGATTAACATCCCGGGTACGAAATCAAGAAGAGGTAACATTAGAACGATCCTTACGACGTAAGTATCGCTATATCGCTTGTCGTTTTCTTTGTAGTTTTAGTTTTGGAAGGTATTTAATAGTTAATAAAATGACTAATTTCTATATTTAAGATTTTAAATATCAAGGAAGGTTGGTAAATTCATTTTCTAATAGTTAGAACTCACGGGACTGTGATCGGAAGCCGTGAGTTCGAGTTATTCGACTTGTAGTAGACTGTTTTGTGGGTTGTTTTGTGTTATTTTTGGGCTGTCTATTTTGCTACTGTTTAATGGAGTTTTGTAGGAGAAATTGTGTGGAGAAACACCACATAATGGCAAAATGGTGGATTAGTCGTTCTTTGTAACATTTTTGGGGTGTTTGACACTACTATAGTTGTCAATTTGGGAATAAAGTGATTGGGGTGTGTTGGGCTATTGTAAGCTAAATATAACATGGATTTAGACTTTAATCCACTATAAGAGGTAATTATATTATGTTCTTGCTTGTGCTTAAGGTTATCTTGATGTTGATTAAGTTAAATGGATGGGCTAGACATGAACTAGCGAATAAAGTTGCTAATTGAGGATAGTTGGAGTTGTGCATTATTTTTTTTTTGTTATAAATATATGGTATAAGGCTGGAATCATTGATGAATGACTTCATTATCATGTTAGTGATACTGTTAAGTTAAATTAAGAAGTCTATAAGGGGTGATGTGGGGTATACAGGTTTCAATCGGAGCTTGCCGCTCGTTGTGAAGTAGTTGTGATTTGTTGTTGTTATATGGTGTCTTGTTATTGATATTATGCATTGCTGGATTGCTCTGGTCATTTTTGTTGCTATATGGTATTGGAGGAGGCTCTTGTTACAGGGGAGATGCTGCCCAAATTTACATAAACGAGTTACTAGTTTAAGTTGCGAACTTAGCCTTTACTCAGCACACTGATTTTGAATCTCCTTATGCTATGGTAGATTGAGTTGAGTTGTTTGAAGAATTTCTTGGAAGGTATTAAGGACTCAATGGAGTTAAGGTATGTTAAGGCTATACCTTCTTTCCTTTTGGCATGATCCATATGATACAACGAAATGAGTAAGCACGCAACTTTCACAAATGATTTTATTCCTAGAAGTACTAGGGTTTCCTATGTTCATGATTCCCCATATGTCCTGCTATCATATCGTCTGTTCATGGGTCTCATGACATTCTGAGAGATCTTATTGGCTTACTTCATTATGTATTGCATTCATTTATACATGTATATTGACACATGAACAAATAACATTATATACGCGTATAGTATATGTATATGGGGTATGGAAAAATGTTATGGCGTTATATACGCACCACCACCTAATCAGCTGATCTACGTTGATGATTTTGCCCACAGAGACCGAGACAATATGATGGGATGCCCTCAGAGGCTTAATGATGTTATGTACGCACATACTTATGAATGATGTGACATCTATACGCATATGCATGACATTATAAATGTTTTATGATTCACAGAGCTATTCAGACTTACAGGTTGAGTTCTTTACTCCCTGTTTCTTTCATTTCTTTTATATACTTCTTTCATGCCTTACATACTCGGTACTTTATTTGTACTGACGTCCCTTTTGCTTGGAGATACTGCGTTTCATGCCTACAGGTCCCGATAGACAGGTTGAGAGTCCTCCTAGTACGCTATCAGCTCAGCGGAAGGTGTTAGTGCACTCCACTTACTTTGGAGTTGCCTATTTGGTCAGTATGATTTGGATATGTATTAATTGGTATGGCGGAACCCTGTCCCAACCTTTATGATGTTTATTTACCCTTAGAGTCTTGTAGATAGATGTCATATTTATGGATACTTGTATGGCCTTGTCGGCCTATGTTTTGAGTGTACAAATGATCATGTCGGCCTTATAGGCCCGTATGTCACATGTATAAGTTTCTATATCATGTTGGGTCGTCCTATGTCTAGTATTCCCTTATATTTTATTCTGGTTATATCATGATGTCACTTCTGGACCATTTACCTATGATGGTATGATAAGAAAGATACGTTATGTTGGTGCTCGGTTAGGTAAGGCACTGGGTGCCCGTCGCGGCCCATCGGTTTGGGTCGTGACAATTTGGCATCCTTAGGCTAACCTAGATTTAAAATTTTAAAGAACAAGCGTAAAATAGGGTGCGTTATGGAGATTTGTTTCAAATAACCACTATTATCCTTAGTCCCACGGTAGGTGCCAAACTGTTTACCCCAAAAAATGAGTAATAATTTAATTTGTACGCGGTTTGAATGATATGTGATTTAATTCAATACGAATGATTAAGAACAACATGTAAATAGGTTAAAGATAAAATAAATTATCAAACCAATCGCAATGTGATGACCAAGCCTGATATTAGGTTGAACAGTGGAATTCGTCCTCGATCGGACCTTCGGTACAAGATCGGTCGCGAGTAAAGAAGAGAACAAATGAAGAACACTTTGAATAATAGCTAAAAGACAAAAATAAAATTTTATTGCTTTGATTTGCATGTCACAATATGTCAGAATAAAGAAAAACCTTCCTTTTTATATAGTAGGGGAATTTCAGTCCTAGTATAAATCTAAATAAGGTAAAAATCTTCTTTTTTCGGTAAATATCGATTCGCAGTTGATATCGGACGAGATTCGCACCATAATATCCGATTGAGGGCAAATATTACTGCCCCTACTCGTCATGCATAACCGTTCTCTGTGTTTTTCGAGGTCCAGAAACTATACTAGGTCTGAGTCCGTTATTACATCATGCCCGATCCCAAGTATATTGTTCATTCCTCCTGAATTTCGATATGAGGGGTCCTTGGGCCTCGATTATAATCACGCCGAGCCGTGCTTCCCCTTTGTTTCCTCATCAGGGAATCAGGAAAAACTCTTCCCCTGATTTTACCCGTACACGCCCTAAAAGAATAGTATTTCTAAAGGTTAGAAAAGGCGGAAGAAGAAGAAGAAGAAGAAGAAGAAGAAGAAGAAGAAGAAGAAGAAGAAGAAGCTGTAAGTGTAAAAATTAAAACGTCATATGGCATATGGATTAGTTGCCTCTTTAACGTTTAATTACCTTTTGAAATCAACTACCAAAAGTTTGTGATTGAATTAAAACGTCATATGGCATCCTGTCGAAAAGTTTAATAACTCATCAACCAGTGACCAGTAGTGTCACTGCAAAGCTGTGTAATCCTTTTCGACGAGCTTAATTCCCACAACTTTTTTCCCGTCGAAATTCCATCAAATTTTTATGATTTCTAACATATTTTAGTTGTGGACTGCGTGCAGGAGGGCGAAGCTAGAGTTTAGGTTACGGGTTTAATCGAACCCAATAACTTTGATCCAAAATTTGTATTTATTTTGAAAAATTCATTAAATATATAAAAAATATTAATTTATAACTCAATAACTTAAAAGGACAATAATCCCGAACTTCTAGCTTCAAATCCTGGTTTGTCTTTGACAGTGAACATCTGTCGCTGTTAGATTATGGGTGAGAAAGAAGATTGAGAAATGAAGAGGAGGAGAAATCGAATAACACAAGGAAATTTCTTCACTGAGGATCAATACAAACAACTAGTAAATTTGTTGCAGAAGACTACCACAGAGTGATTTCAATAGTCTGCAAGCTTTATTCTCCCCCTGTCATTGGAAACCCTTGGCAAGACCATGTATACTTCTTCATAAAGATCCCCTTGTAGGAATGCATTATTGACATCCATTTGGTAGAGGATCCATGGCTGCTATGCTGAGGACAGTTCTCACGGTTACTATTTTGGCAACTAGTGAGAATGTCTCATGATAGTCCAACCCTTCTTGTTGGGTGTATCTCTTTGCTACTAGTCGTGCCTTAAATTTGTCAACCTCTCCATTTAATTTATATTTGATCTTAAACACCCATTTAGAACTAATTGGTTTCTTCCCTTCTGGCAAGTCTACCACTTCCCAGGTGTGGTTCTCTTCTAGTGTTTTAATCTCTTAGTCCATAGCTTCCAACCATCTTGGATCATGTGCAGCTTCCTTAAAGGATTGTGATCAAGTTAAAACTGAAAAAATATTGAGATATGACTGATATGCAAGAGATAGATGATCATAAGAGAGGGCATTAGAGATAGAATAGACAGTGTTAGTGTGTGTCTTAGCAGTAGTGATGTAATCTTTAAGCTAAACAGAGGGCCTTCCTTGTCGACTAGATTTCCTAGTCTCTACTTCTGTAGACGCTGGTTGTGAATGCATTTCCACTGTTCCTGCTTCTTTTATTGTATCCAAGAGAGGTTCATGGACTTCTAGTTCAAGGATAGCAGGAATAGGATTCTCATTCATTGGGGCAACAGCTGCAATCTCATGTCCTGCATCAGAACCTGCATGATCTATGACTGTTTCCATACTAGCATTCTCCACTTCTATAGTAGTGTTTTCAGCAACTGGAAACTATATGTTATGAGTTGTGGTTGGAATCACAGGTGCATGTGGTTGATGCCCATTTGCTTCTACAACTGAATATTGAGAAGTGAATAGATCCTCTGTACAATCTGAGTTTGTAGTTCTTTCAAAAAGAAAAACCTGCTCTTTAAATACTACATCTCTGCTAATAAATTTATACATATTTATAATTGAGGGGCCTTAATGTGACATATCTCATAGACAAGGAAATGAATTTATCTATTTTGTCAATTTTTAAATTTTTTCCTCACTCAATTCTGTACAGTAATCCATTATTAAATTCCAGAAATACAGAAACAAAAACCATTAAATTGCAACCTTCCACTCTTCAAAATTTTTCCTGTAATAGTCTGCATAATAAATAAGGAATGAAAAAGAAATTTGTTTTAACCTTTTGACCTTTCCACCTTTTCTTCTGACGAAGGTTATTTTCTTGCGATGAATGCACAATTCTTGTGACAAAGACTCTTTTAAGGGTATAATTATTAGCTTTCCTCATCAATTGATTTTTTTTTATTGCTGAGCCGATCATTTACTTTACAAAAGATAATAAACTAGCGGAGTAGAGGAAGTCAACCATCAGTGAGGAAGTTTCGACAGAGAAGAAGCTAATGGTACAGATGAAGCTTTATGTATATGTGGTGTTTAATTTTCAATATCTATTAATTAAGTTTCTATTTTTATTTTCAACTGTCATGTACGTTTGGTGTTTGATTTTCAAATATCTATTTTTAAATTTTTGTTTTTTCCTTTTTTAATCCCGCGGCTTAAAAACTTTGTTGTATATGTATGTGACAGAAAAGGCAAAACTTTGTAGTATAGGATAATCATTTTAAACTAATGTGGAACTTAATATTTTTTTTATCGGAACTCATTTGGATTATGGGTCAAATCACATTAAAGGATAAATAGATCTAAAATGGGTATGACCCATATTAGCTTATGTGGCATTTATTTTTGGATTTTTATCATAAAATTTAATGCCATGTCATATTTATGGTAGGGGTTTGAGGCAAAATGATTTTTAAGTGACAATGATAAAGTTTAGTTACTTTTAAGTGACAAAAAATAGTTAATTGACTTTAGTGAAATTAAAAGATAGTTCAATGACAATCAGTGAAATTAACCCCCTACAAAGCAAGCATCCATAAACCAAATGGTTCATCATAGGGGATCGACAAAGGATTGGACAAACATGTACTAACAGAATGGTTGAGATGAGTTTCTAAAAATCTTATTCGGCATTTTCTTTTTCATTTTATAAAACTATAATTTGAATTTCTTATTTTCTTTTAAGGTTGTTCATGTTGGAATCATAATTTATGGTTTGAGTTTACTATATATTACCCATATGTCTGTTGGGCGTAGGTTATTTTTTATTTTTTAACGAGCGATATTATTTCTGATAATTTTTCCTTGGATGACTTTTTTAAGAGTATCAATTCACGTATCAAAAAGAAAAGCTATCAATTCAAGAAGTTTGTAGATCAAACTTATACAAAATATGGTCTAATTTTTTTTCACAAAATTGTGATTAGGTTCCAATGAAACATATACAAGAGGAAAAAGAATCATTTTCAAAGTTCATATTGATCTACCCTTTTGAAAAAAAATTTCTTTTTAAGATCTGATCAATGCAGTAAAGTTATTTATTAAGATCTCAGAATTATTTCTATCCACTCATATCAAGACCTGTTTAATTGAATATTTGATCATAAATAATAACTTAAGTACTATATCTCAAACAAACAAAAAAAGGACTATACCTAAGATTTTAGAAAAGAAAATCAAATTAACTAATAGAATTTATTAAGTGTCCGTGTAGATTTAAGTTTGTTATTTACCTTAGGGGAATACTCAAGTCATTACAACTATGATCGAGTTAGTAGTTAGGGGTTGCTTTAATTAGAATTGAAAGAAGAATTGCCAATTAAATTTAAGCAAAGCAAAGGAAAATTAAAAGAAAAAGGAAAGTATTAGAAACTAGGGAATTTGATCCCGTCAACTAGAGAATACATTTAATTGATGTTTTTCTTATTAAGGTTAAAATTTATTTAGTTAATTGAATTTAGTTTTTTTTTATTCAAG
Organism: Nicotiana otophora; assembly: GCA_000715115.1. NCBI lineage: Eukaryota > Viridiplantae > Streptophyta > Magnoliopsida > Solanales > Solanaceae > Nicotiana > Nicotiana otophora. Next base: position 22,196 of record AWOL01S0000234.1, on the reverse strand, counting down.
CACATATACCAAAATAAGCTTCATGGATTTTGTTTATTTTTGTCAAATAATTTTATATATGATGTTATAAGAATCATGAAAAGATAATTGATTAATAAAGATTGATAATTATTTATAAAAATACAATATTAGTATAAAAATGAGCATTTTTAAATGATAGGAATTGTATTTTTTCTAAAGAAATGCTCATTTTGCATAAACGTGTGTGGCAACTTCAAATGATAGGTATTGTATTTATTTATTTAATTCCCTTTTTTGAATTATTTCTTATTTTTTTAATTTCCGTAAGCAGCTTAATTATGAATGATTATTCCTCTTGATAAAGAGAGAAGAGTTAAAATTGTTTCCTTTATTTCATTAGAATTAATTCACTCTCTAGTTGTCTCTCCTCACTATTCATTGTTCATCTCTCTCCATTTGTATGACAACCCACTAACACTATAGGTACACTTCAAGTTTTCTCTTTCCCGTGAAATTCAAGGTATGCATTTTCTTCTGGGTATGTGTTTCCTCCCCCCCACCCCCCTTCTGTTTCATTGCCTTGAATATGCCTTGCCCTTTTCAATTCCATATGATTTTTAAATATTAATTCCAATTTTTATCCTATGCTTTATTTTTTCCAGAACTTATTCATTGCTTACTCTTTTATCTTATAAATGTAATTCTGTTATGTCTTATATATTCTCTCGGATTTCTATGAATGACTCAGGAGTTACAATAATATTTTATTTATTATATTAAAGTTCCTATATAATATCTTTTTATATATTGAAAAAATTAATTTTTCACTTTGAAGTGCTATTTAATACCCGGTGTGCAGTTTAAACTTTAGAGTCAAGGTTGCTTCAAGATTGACTCTGAGTTATGGTATCTTGCAGGGTAGATTTTGGGAAAGTAGAGATTAAGAAAGACATTTCTAAGAAAAACAAAGGACTCAACGATAAGAATTAAAAATATTCTTAAAGTGTAACCTGCAAATCCCAAGCATGTCTTATCTATTAAGGACTAGAAGTTTCTCCTCTGCAAATTGACTTTCAAATATCAAGCAAGCCACCAAGATCAAGGAGCAAGTATAGAATTACATGAAATGCCTTCTCCTAAATAAAAATGTGGCAAATTCGAAAAAGCTAAATGCAGTTGTGTCTAAGAAGAATGAAAGGACATCACCTTTGGCAGGAGTGGACCTACATAATAGCAATGAGGATCAATGTAAGACAGGGTATTTAGGACCATATTTTAATAGGGTGTCTAGAAGTTGGATCATTTGCACGCCCTCATACATAGGTTGTGATATGTATGGTGTATGTTGCTTGAAGGACGAAAATTACACTCATAGATATCATTGAAAAAAAATTGTCATTTTATCAATTTATAAAAATTATTTATGTTTGGCTACTTATGACTTTTTCATCTTTTCTATTTTAGCTAAATTCAAAAATACAATTTAGTAAGATTTTTAATGTGGTCCAGTTAAAATTTTTATCTCCAAAAAGTAAAGTTGTGAGTAGTTCTCTTCAGTTTAAAATAGTCGTACTTTAATTTTTACTTATTAATACTTGCCTTATGTTCCTAATGTGGTTGCAACATCAAAGACAGAGAAGTAACTCCCTTTCATTTTGATATAGCATCATTTGCATTCAAGTTTTTACCCTCCAATGTTTCATTCCTTTTGGACATCTCAAATGTACATGAGGAGAGATCTCAAACGAACAATAAATAGTCGCGATTTGAAGTGATTGCGATAACAGCAGACGGTAGACATGCAGTGGTAATGGTTTCTCCCCCATAAAATTTGTGTATATTCGTGAATTTTACATGTATGTCATAATAAGACGTCTATATTCCATGGATAGAAAAGCTATTCACTTTAATTTTACTATATCACATCAAAAGATAAAGATGAAAAAGTATGTACCCGTGCCAAGCAACTAAAAGAGTAAATTATGAATAGTTTATACAAAGAAAATAAAAAGAAATTTCTCTCCTTTATCTTTCTCCTTTCTTTTGTGAAACCCAACATCATATAAAAGAACAAGAAGGTAAACAATAAGGTATATATAACCTACTTTTATTATTTTTAATATTCGAATATTAAAATATCATTCTATAAAGAGGTTTTTCCTAAACCGCGTGAAGCGCGGCAAGTTCACTAGTATACTTCTATTCTCTAGATCATACAGCCTATAACCCTTTTGTGTTTCTGAGTATCCAATAAGAACAACCCTTTTAGTTCTAACTGTGAACTTTTCACCTTTAGAACTTGCATAACATAAGCAACCAAACACCCTTAAGTAATCTATTTTGGCTGGCCTTCCATACAATAACTCATAAGTTGATCTTCCTTGCAAAATATTAGTGGGAAGTTTGTTTATCAAGTATACTGTAGTTCTTACACAATCACCCCAGAACCTCCTAGGAATTGAGCTTTTGAATTTTAAGGCTCTTGCAACCTCTAGTATATGCCTATGTTTTCGTTCAACCACCTCATTTTGTTGTGGGGTGTATCGACAACTACTTTGGTGTATGATTTCTAGAGAAGCAAACAAAGCATTGCATTGAGAGTTGAAGAACTCAGTACCATTATCTGATCTAACAACTTTCACGGTAGCTTCAAACTGAGTGTTTATCATTGCAAGAAAGTTATTTATTACAACAACTACTTCACATTTAGACTGTATTAAGCATACCCAAGTAAACCCGATATAGTCATCTACTATTGTAACAAAATAAAGCTTCCTGTCATATGTAGGTCCCCAAACATCCATGTGTATCAGCTGAAAATAACTACTTGACCCGGTGCTACTAAGTAGAAACTGTAGTCGACATTGCCTTGCCAAAGGGCACACCACACAATTGTCCTGCTCTCTAGCTTGTATCTTATTCTTTAGTTCTGAAATATGCTGCATAGATTTTGTTGATGCATGACCTAGCCTCAAATGCCACAATGTTATTTTTCCATTTTCCTTCAAAAAACTAATTGATGCTATTAGTAAATTTTCTTTTATCAAGTATAATCCATTGTTTTCTCTACCAATCCCCATCACTTTGTCATTGTAGAGCCCCTAAAATATACAGAAATCAGGGCAAAAACTAACTGAGCAACATAACTGTCTAGTGAGTTTTGACACTGGCAATAAGTTAAATTTAAAACCTGGCACATACAGAACTCCTTCAATAGTTTTATTCCCTAAAATTACTGCATCTCCCATATGTGTAATTTCTGTTTTACGGCCTGTAGGTAACTGTACTCCATCTGTCCTATGATCTGCTTTTCTAAGATTACCTAAAGCATTCTTGCAATGTGTCACATGGTGAGTAGCACCTAAGTCCATTATCCAAACATGATCATTAGCAGTTGCATTTGTCATTAAAGTGATAATACCTGCAGTATTGGTGGAACAATCATTTGTGGTAGTCTTTTGCAACAAATTCACCAGTTATTTGTATTGATCCTCAATGAAGAAATTTCCTTGTGTTGGCAGCATATGTGCCTGTTTCTCCTCACTTGTTGCATTGTTCACATAAGTCATGCCTCCCGTGTTTTGCCCTTTTTTCTTACTTTTGAAATCTGGTGGATACCCCATTATCTTGTAACAATTTTCTTTGAGGTGTCCTTTATAACCACAATAGTCGCAGATTAATCCTGACACTCGTGACCTTTTCCTACCAGCATTGTGAGAGGATCCTTCAATGTGTCTGTGACTCCTAGAGTTCTTTGACTTTCTTCTTGTGTAACTATTGCATAAGCTTTATTCATTGTGATCACAGGTCTTTTGGCCAAGACATTACTTCGAATATTACCATAACTTTTATTCAATCCCATGAGGAACTGCAATAGGCGAATGTTCCAAGAGTTCTACTGAAGGGCTGGACTCCTCGCAGTCACATGAGGTTAGAGGTGCTATGATATCTAGTTCATCCCATAGGTCCTTCATTTTCGAATAATATCTACTGATCGAGTCAGTTGCTTGTCTCAAAGTCGCAATAGCAGTCCAAAGATGATAGATCCTTGTAAGATTTGACCTATCAAATCTCTCCTGGAAATCAGCCCATACTTTTTTTGCATTCGATGCATATACGATGCTAGGCATTAATTTATTTGAAATAATACTACCAATCTACGAGAGAATAATTGCGTTATATATCTCCCATTGAACTGTCAATTCACCTCTATACATATCTTTTACACAAGATCCATCCATAAATCCAAGCTTGCCCTTTCCCCGGAGTGCCAATTTCATCGCTCTGCTCCACAGTGTAGAGTTTTCTGGACCTATGAGCTTGAGTGGAATTAAGACGAGTCCTAGAGCATCTGAAGCTTGCAAAAATAGCGGATGATTATGATCTAGTGAACTGATTTCGTTATCAACCATGGTTGTTTGAAATTGAGCTCAAAATTGAAGAATTTCTTAGCTCTATATTTCGCCTTTGTGTTTTGCCGGAAAACTTGAATCTCGCCGAAAATAGATCGGAATTACAGTCCTAGCAATTCCCGCTCTGATACCATGTTAGATTATGGGTAAGAAAGAAGATTGAGAGATGAAGAAGAGGAGAAATAGAAATTGTATTCTTCAGAGAGGAATGCTGTATTGGTAAACAATAAATATTACACGTGGAATTATATGAGGATGACGGGGCAAGATATGAGGATTACTAAGAAGATGACAACTGGAATATCGCATTAAAAGAGTCACGATTTACAACAGGTACGAGCAAATCACTCACGAGACGAAAAGGTACGGTTGCCCGAGCGTAAATTATTCAGCGAAGAGACACATGCAGGATGAATCAAGACAGTAAAGAGGGAAGATTCATGAACCTCAAATTAATATGGAAGAAGAATCGAAACCGTTACAGAATCTTCATGAACATTTACGGTTGCCAATTATAACGTTTCATTAATGTCATTAATGCCCATAATGATTCTGTCATAAAAGGGAAGAAATGTTATATTTGTAAATTCCTATATAAGGGAAGGGAATTTCACTTGTAAGGACACGTTCTGATGAATATTGGAATATAATTACTTTCTTGTGCTTTATATTTATTAGTTTGCCATTTCTGATTCCGATTTCCTTTCTTATATTTGAGAGAATATTGAATTTCTTGATTATCAGTAACCCGCGTTCTTCTAAAAATAGGCTTTGACTAAGAATCTAATTCTTTGGTTAAACAAATTGGTTCCGTTACCGGAAATCTGATAATTTTCTCTTACTTTCCAAATCACTCTCTCTTAACTGAATCATGTCGAATGTCATTACAATAACCAGTAGGTGGAAGGAACCCCAGTTCCGTCACCTCAAGGAAGCCCACGCAATTCAAGAGAAGCATCACCAGAAAGATCCACTACTCATAATAATGAATAACATGGAAATGAACAAACTGTCAAGCAGGATATTGTGAAGCAGTTAATTGTTGAGTACGTGAATGATGCCCTCCAGGGTTTCGTGAGGGGATTACCAACTATACCACCCATACCTCCACCAAACAATACTGCAACTGTGGAAATTCCATGATCAGGGTTGGCTAATTCTGGAAGCGGAGGAACTCCAAACGAGTCACGTGATGGGAGACCAGTTACGCCTAATAATTCTGATTTACAAACTTTAATACTAACCTTGCAGAAACAGGTGAAAGAGCAAAACGACTGTATTGAGCAAATACCCGACGTACCACCTGTGATCAAAGGAGTTGATTTTGACAAATATTCACAACAACCATGGAAACCAAGCGCAACTCCATTACCAATTCCTAAAAAGTTCAAAATGCCTGACATCCCGAAATACGATGGAACGACCGATCCACGTGACCACGTTACTGCATTCACCACAGGAGTAAAAGGCAATGATTTAACCAAACAGGAGATTGAATCTGTGCTGGTCAAAAAGTTTGGGGAAACACTTACTAAAGGAGCGTTAACATGGTAATCTCTTTTACCTGAAAATTCTATTGATTCTTTTGCTGAGCTTGCAGATCTATTTATAAAAGCATACTCGGGTGCACAAAAGGTTGAAAAGAGAATGAAGGATATATTCAAAGTAAAACAAGGAGATACAGAATTGCTTCGAGAATTTGTAGACAGATTCCAACGTGAAAGAATGTTGCTTCCAAGAGTACGTGACAATTGGGCGGCCATGGCATTTGCAAGCAATTTAAACGAGAAAAGTTCAAAAGCTACGAGGAGGCTTAAAGAGAGCCTATGAGAATTCCCTGCCACGACATGGAATGATGTCTATAATAGGTACAGTACCAAGTTACGGATCGAAGAAGATACCGTAGCTCAGTCAAGGGTTGGATAAAAAATAGGTTCGAGGTGGTAAAAACCTGAGAAGAGGTCCAGTAAAAGTAGGTACGAGCCTTATATGGGACCTTCGGGGTGAGAAGCTCGTTCCAAATTCGAAAACGTGCGGCTGATCACAGGTTCGCAAATAGAGATTCAGGTTCGTCATCAAGATTCAGAAAAAATCAAGATCAACGTAACAGAGATGCTAATGCAAACGCAAGGATTGGGGACTACAATTTTAACGTGAGTACCTCCGAGTTGGTCGCTATTTTAAGAAGCATGGAAATAAGGTACGATGGCCTAAAGAGATGAGATCAAATCCAAATAGAAGAAACCCAGACCTTTGGTACGAGTTCCATAATGATCACGGCCATAGAACATCATATTGCAGATTATTACAAGGTGAGGTGGAACATTTATTAAAGAAGGGTTATCTGACAAAATTGTTCAGCGAGAAAGGAAAACAAGCTTACATGAAAAATATGCAAGAGCCCCTAAAACCTCCGTCTCCAAAGAGAACAATAAATATGATAAACGGCACAGAAGAAGTCAACGGCGTAACCTATACAGCCGCGAGAAAAACAACCAAGTTCACAATAACTCACGGGAAGCGAACTCGCCAAACTTTGGAAGACGACAACATAACCTGTGATGATGCAGATGCCGATGGATTAATGATTCCTCAAAACAATGCACTGGTAATATCTTTACTTATACATGAAACTAATGTAAAACAAGTTTTGATTGAACCAGGTAGCTCTGTGAATATTATTCTATTACGAGTGATGAACAAAATGCTGATGGGTGATCGTGTAGTTCCAAAAGCACGTTCCTTATATGGGTTTGATAACTCAACTGTTATTACAAAGGGAGAGATTGAACTAAGCACATACGCAGAAGGGGTCATCAAAGAAACAAAATTTCAAGTGATAGACACAGATATGGCCTATAATGTGATTCTTGGGAGGTCGTGGATTCATGATATGGATGTTGTGCCATCCACATTGCATCAGGTTATCAAATTCCCTTCAAAATGGGGAATTCAACAGATTCGAGGAGATCAACAAACTTCAAGTAGCATCAATTCGGTGATACAACCAAGTCAAAAAGATATGAGTACAAATCAAAAAGATGCGGGTGCAAGTGAGAAAGATGCGATAAATCAAATTTCAACAGAAATTGTATCAAAACAAACAGACGTGGATTCCAGACCAGATGTAATTCAAGAGCCAGAGGTGAATGAAAACATTAGAACAACGATTGAGGAGCTTGAAGCTGTTCCACTATTCGAACAATGGCCAGATCGAAGAATTCATATCGGAGCAAAGTTAAACCCAGATAGGAAAGGTAAGTTAATTGAATATTTAAAAGCTAACGCGGATTGTTTTGCATGGTCCCATTCAGATATGACAGGTATACCTCCAGAGGTGATGACTCATAAATTAAATGAAGATCCATCATTCATATCTGTCAAACAAAATAAGAGGAAGCAAGGATCATTCAAAAATCAAGTGATCGATGAAGAGGTACAGAAACTCTTAAAGATCGATTCAATACGTGAGGTAAATATCCTAATTGGTTAGCTAATACGGTGGTAGTTCCGAAAAAGAACGGTAAATGGAGAGTTTGTGTGGATTACACTGACTTAAATAAAACATGCCCGAAAGATTCATTCCCTTTACCGCATATAAATCAATTGATTGACGCTACCGCAGGTCACGAATTATTAAGCTTTCTAGATGCGTATTCTGGTTATAATCAAATAAAAATGGACCCCTTAGACGAAGAAAAACTTCATTTATTACAAACAAGGGGTGCTTATTATTACAAAGTCATGCCTTTTGGCTTGAAAAATGCTAGAGCCACGTATCAGAGGTTGGTGACCAAGATATTCCAAGAACACCTGAGCAAGACGATGGAAGTGTACATTGATGATATGTTGGTCAAATCTACACAAGCAGAAGATCACTTTCAACATCTTTCAATTACCTTCGAGATCTTCCACAGATATAGTATGAAACTGAACCCAGAAAAGTGCGCTTTTGGCGTAGCTTCAGGTAAGTTTCTGGGCTTTCTCCTATCTAATAGAGAAATTGAAGTAAATCCTATATAGATTAAAGCTATTGAAGAAATACCTGATATACTCACAAGCAAAAAAGAAGTACAAAGATTCACAGGTAGGATTGCAGCTCTGGGAAGATTCATTTCAAGATCTTCAGAGAAAAGCTTTAAATTCTTTTCAGTTTTGAAGAAGAAAAATCACTTTGAATGGACTGAGGAATGCCGGTAAGCCCTCAAAGATTTGAAGGCATACTTAACAAATCCTCCCCTACTGTCTAAACCAAGGGATGGAGAAAGACTATTTGTATATCTTGCAGTTGCAGAAGTAGCTGTAAGTGCAGTTTTAGTAAGGGAGGACAAAGGTAAACAATCTCCTATTTATTATGCTAGTAAATCTTTATTAGATGCTGAAATAGATATCCTCATCTAGAGAAACTAGCTTTAGCATTCGTCATGGCAGCTAGAAAATTGAGATCATATTTTCAATGTCATCCTATCTCCGTAGTAACTGCATATCCGTTAAGGAATATTTTGTATAAACAAGAATTGCTAGGCAGACTAGCCAAGTGGGCAATAGAACTAAGTGAATATGACATTATTTATCAACCTCGAACATCAATAAAGTCTCAAGTTTTAGCAGATTTTGTCGCAGATTTTAATACAAAAATAATTCCTGAAGTAGAAAAGAAATTACAATTTTTTATTGGAGCTAATCCAGGTACATGGACTTTATTTACTGACGATTCTTCAAATGTCAAAGGAGCTGGTTTAGGTATTGTCTTAATCCCACCCTCAGGTGAAAGTATAAAACAAATAATTAAATGTTACTATATTACTAATAATGAAGTAGAGTATGAAGTTGTAATTGCAGGTTTGGAACTAGCACGAGAACTCTCCATAGAGCAAATCATGATTAAAAGTGACTCTCAACTGGTAGTCAATCAGATGCAGGGGACTTACACTGCTAGAGAGCCACGAATGCAATAATACTTGGAAAAGGCACGAGAATTGATCAGGCAATTCCAATCATGGAAGACCGTGCAAATACCGAGGGAAGAAAATACAGAAGCAGACGTGTTGGCTAACCTTGCCTCAATTGCAGAAGTAACGAGTGAGGAAAATGCTATTGTAATCCATTTATTTCATTCAGCACTTGACCAGGATAAACATGAGGTAAGCTTTAATAATTTAACCTGGGATTGGAGAAACGAGATTGTTAATTTTTTGCAGTACGGGATCGTACCTGAAGGCAAGAAAGAATCTCAAATGCTTCGACGGAAAGCTACTCGTTACTGCCTAATTCGAGATAATTTATATCGAAAAATGTTTGGGGATCCTTTAGCAAGGTGCCTTGGACCCAATCAAATGGAGTACGTGATGAAGGAAGTACATGAAGGACATTGCGGAAATCACGCATGTGGAAGATCTTTAGTTAAAACACTAATCAGGGCAGGATACTACTGGCCTAAAATGGAAGAGGATGCGGAACATTTTGTATCCAAGTGTGATAAGTGTCAACGATATGCCAACAATATGCATCGACCTGCAAAGCTATTACATACAGTTATTTTCCCGTGGCCATTTATGAAATGGGGAATGGATATAGTAGGGCCTTTACCACAAGCTAAAGGTAAGGTACGGTTTCTATTAGTGTTAACAGATTACTTTTCAAAATGGATAGAGGCAGGAGCTTTCAAACAGGTACGAGAAAAGGAGGTGAAAGACATCATTTGGCGGAACATCATATGCCGGTTTGGAGTTCCAAAAGAAATCGTATGTGATAATGGCCCACAATTTATAGGCTCGAAAATTACGGAGTTCTTTCAAAGTTGGAAAATCAAACGAATAACCTCTTCACCTTACCAACCCATGGAAAATGGACAAGATGAGTCAACAAATAAGATTATCATCAATAATTTGAAGAAGAGACTAGAAAAATCAAAAGGGAATTGGCCTGAAGAATTACCAGGAGTATTATGGGCTTATAGAACCACAGCAAAAACAGCCACGGGAGAAACTCTATTTTCGCTTGTGTACGGTTTAGAAGCTTTAATCCCAGTTGAAATAGGAGAACCAAGCACGAGATTCACATTGGCAATGGAAGAGTCGAACGATGAGGAGTTAAGAACAAACTTGGACTTACTCGAACAAAGAAGAGAAGCAGCTCTAATACGAATGGCAGCACAAAAGCAAATTATAGAACGATACTATAACATAAAGGCTCATCTCAGGTACTTCAAAATTGGGGACTTTGTTCTTAAAAAGGTTTTTCAATCAACGAAAACAACCAGAGCAGGAAAATTAAATCCAAATTGGGAAGGACCCTATAAAGTTCGAGGTATTGCTGGAAAAGGTGCCTACGAGTTAGAAACCATGGATGGCAAGGTTTTACCCTCGAGTTGGAATGCTGTTCATTTAAAGAAATACTATTTCTGAGCAAAAGAAATACCCACGCTCAGGTATCGTTCAATTACGAATTTTATTTTGTACAGTTAAAATTATACTAACAATTTTAGATGATAGGCAAAAAGCTAGCCCATACTAAATTATGATATTAGACCTGAAGGACACATAGAAGCAACATTATTCTGGTCTAGGGTTGCAACCTTTCTGATGGAAATATAAAGGGTTAAACAGTCATCATCTAAATTATATATATCTCCGAGTCCCGTATGTTTTTCCTTTTCAGGAAATGGACCACATGGAAGGAATAATCAAGTGCTCGAGATTTCATACTTCAAAGCTCAAATACTTGGGGGACTAATATATATATATATATAAGGAAGGCAAAGAATACTGGAAAAGTCAGAATTCAAGTCAAGCCTATGATCTACCCAACAAATCGAAAGTTAAGAGTAAAATCAAGAGCCAAAAATTCAAGCCTGATTCAAAAACCTATGAAGAATACACTCGTTGATGTAAATTCCAAAATCTTACGAATGTTTAGGTTAAAGGCAATATTTAATCATGGATTGCAAGATATACCCTTGAATTTTACAAAATCTGTTGTAAAGAAAACAGTTACGAAAGAGTTATAAATGATACTTGAATACATGTAAAGTATTATACAATTTGAAAGTTCGAATGATACAAAACTTCCTCAAAGTTATTCAAAGAAACGCGTGTGTTCCTATTTCTTCTTTCGTATGTTTACACTATTATGAAGTTGAGACGTCTTCTTCATTAAGTGTCGTTTATAAAAGGGCCCTCTTTTATAATTTGTGCCTGCTTAAAAAGCCACGGAGTATTGAAGCATTTTTAAATGCAGAGTAGAACAGAAACTCAAAATAAAATATTATAAGAGTAGAACCGAAACTCAAAATGAAATATTATATAAACTCGGTTAAAACTAAGTGTAAACTTAGTTCAAACCTAAGTATTTGATATTAAACCCCAAAATGGATCAGGGGTAAAGCTTGCCAACCATTCCACAAAAAAAAACACAATAAACTTTCCAGACACAAGTTCACTATGGGGCAGACTCTAAAGTAGTACTATCAGCAGCGGGAGAAGTCAAGATGGCATCATCATCAGCAGCAGAAGGTTCGACTTGAGCAGGAGAGATTTGAACACTAACTTCACCAGAAGTAAGTTCTTCACCCTCGGGAATGTCGACCTCAGGTGAAAAAAAGTTTTGACTCTGCTGAGTTTTCTCAATGGTTTCCTTAGATTTTGCAATCTCAGCAGTCAAGTCGAAACTATCCTGGTTAGCCTCCATCAAAGTCTCGAGGCGCGTGTTCAAGAAAGCCCAGCTTACATCAAGAGTTGATTTATCTTCGATGGCCTCATAATCCCTCTCCCATTGCTCAATTTCGGCCTCCAACTCTGCTTTTTCAGTCAAAGCAGCATCATAAGAAGTTTGTAAAGAGGCGAGTGATATCTCTAAGAATTGGATCTTGTTAGAAGATGCACGGAGGTCTTCTTGAGCCCGAGTGAGCGTTTGAACAAGCTCCCCAGCATAGACTTCCTTCTGATTAAGTAGTTCTTTCAGACCCCTAATTTCCTCAGTAGCTTTAGAAAGCTGCTCGGCAAATGAAGACTCAAGGAGGTCTTTATCCTTACCCACTTGACTGGAAGAGGCTTTTTGAATCGCCAATTCTGCTGCCATCATTTTCACTTGCTGTTCCAAAACACACTTTTCCTCATCTAAAACTTCTTTTTCTAACTGAAGGCCTGCAAATTGTTCTTTCCAGTTGTCCGCTTTTGTATGATAGTCGTTGACTAACTGCTCAGTACGGACAATTCTCTTCATCAGCTCTGTGCCTATCAGGTTGATCTACAAAAGAAAGGGAAGAAGTGATTATTGAACAAAGATAAAGAAATCACATGCAAAATAAAAAGCTAAGTCTTATACCTTTAAAGATGAATGGACAATGTTATTCATCCATGTCAAAGAGTCGTGGTTTTCCAATTTAGACTTCTCAACTGGGCCAATAAGAGGTTTTAGCCATACATCAGCTTGGCCAGAGTTTTTCAAAAGATTACCATCCTCAAGGACTTCAATGGTAACGTTTTTCATCATCCTACTGCTACTGGAAAAACCAAATTCAACATGAGAAGTGGTAGCAATAGGGATAGTTGAGGAAGTAAAAATAGCCACAGGAGGAGCAGTGGCAGCAACAACAGGCGCGGGAAACTGAGAACCAATAGGAACAAACACTGGAAATGAGGCAAGGGGTGCTTCATCAGAAACTAAGCCAAAATCTTCGCTATCAAACCCATGGGAAAACAACTACTCTGTAGAGTTACGAGGTGCATCAATCATCTCTTCATCAGAGCTCACCAAAGTGGCACTTTCAGGCTCATTCACGGGAATTGAACTTGGAGGAGGAGTGACTTCATCATCCGAAACAACATGTCTCCTAGCCCGAGGCTTACGCACTAAAGAGCCCTCCTCTCGTTCCTCTTCACCCTCAGAAACATGAGCTCTCTCTATTTTTCTCTTTGATGAAGAACTCAAAATTATCTCTTGAGCCATGGACAAAGAAAGTCTTGATAAAGTAATGGACGCGACACTAACACCCCGTATGAGAAACCCTAGCAGAAGAAGAAGTTAGTAAATCTCCAAATAAATATGAAAGAAAGGTAGAAAGTTAAAGGGGAGCATACCATGAGTTTTAACTTTCCAACCAAACCTATGAGAAAGGTATTTCCAAGACCTTCCTTCCATAGGAGCAACCGACAATAATTTTTCTACCCAAGCACGGAAGTCTGGTATTTCTTCAACAACTTCCATGGTTGCTAAAAAACAAAAACAGCCACGGGATCGTAAGTTTCTTCTTCCTTCATAAAAGTGAAGAAAGATATCTAAAAACAAACTTACGTGCAAAATTTTATTTTTCTGGAAAAGGCACGTTCTCTTCACCCACTAAATCACTTGTGGGAGCAACAACAAAACGGGCATACAAGCCACGATCTTTATCATCTTCAGGGCTAACCAAAACCCTTTTACTCCTAGCCACGAGAGTAAACACCCCTAAACGAAACAACTTAGGGGAATAAAGATGAAGCAAGTGCTGAAAGGTGAAGGGTAAAGAGGCCGAATTAGCAAGGTATCTTAAACATGCAACAACTCTCCATACAATAGGGCCAATCCGTCCTAAGCAAACGAAGAAACGATAAAATTCTATGATGGCTGGGTCAATAGGTGGTCTAAAACCTAACGTAAAAGGATATGTGTAAACGAAAGAGTAACCAGCTTGAAACGAAGTAATCCTTTGGTTTGGACAAGGAACTAAAATTGGAAAGTCAAATTTCTAATGGCATTCTCTTCGCACAAAAGAAATCAAACCCTCGGTAATCTGTGAAGGATAAACATCGGCACGGTCATGGGAAGTCATAGAAGTAACTTAATTTTTAATTGATTCACGATCAGTAGAGAAAGAAAATTTTGCAGGAATAATTTCATCAACAGTTGGTTCTCGAATAGGTTCACTCGGATCCCTATTTCTGGCAGAAGATCTATGAGTTGAAGAAGCCCTAGTTCTAGAAGAAGAAGGGGTAGCAACGTTAGTTTGAGAAGTAGAACCACGAATAGATATAGATCCTAAACTACGTAATCTACTGCCTTTTCTACTCCTAACAGGAGCAGTTGAAAGTGGAAGTTCATCTACAATTACTACTCTGCGAGGATCGGGGTTTGATGAAGACATAGTTATACGAGAAAATAATATGTGCTGAAGAACAAGAACGATTAAAGAAGAAGAACACTGTAGATTGAAGGTTTTGTGAAACTAAAAGTGAATGATACAGCCGCAAGAAAGCCTTAAAAATCGCTGAAGAATCGTAGACCCAATCGACGAAGGCCACGTAGCACATACATTAAATGGAAGTGACATGCGAAGCGATGGTTCTGAAGAAGATGCAATGATATATGTGAAACGACGGCAAAAAATTCCAGCCATAAATACGTGTCACTTCCCAAATATTCCATTACAGAATATTCGGCAAGTGAGGGGACTATCTGTATTGGTAAAAAATAAATTTTACACGTGGAATTATATGAGGATGACAGGACAAGATACGAAGATTATTAAGAAGGTGACAACTAGAGTGTCGCATTAAAAGAGTCACGATTTACAACAGGTACGAGCAAATCACTCACGAGACGAAAAGGTACGGTTGCCCGAGCCTAAATTATTCAGCGAAGAGGACATGCAGGATGAATCAAGACAGTAAAGAGGGAAGATTCATGAACCTCAAATTAATATGGAAAAAGAATCGAAACCGTTATAGAATCTTCATGAACAGTTACGGTTGCCAATTATAACGTTTCATTAGTGTCATTAATGCTCATAATGATTCTGTCATAAAAGGGAAGAAATGTTATATTTGTAAATTCCTATATAAGGGAAGGGAATATCACTTGTAAGGACATGATAATTATTTTCTTGTGCTTTCTATTGATTACTTTGCCATTTCTGATTCCGATTTCCTTTCTTATATTTGAGAGAATATTGAATTTATTGATTATCAGTAACCCGAGTTCTTCTAAAAATAGGCTTTGACTGAGAAACTAATTCTTTGGTTAAACAAATGCCATCGTTCAATACAAGGCTATATAGTGCTCACTAACTAAATGACATCTCATACACATCTGTCCACTAACCACTTTAACTAATCCTTTTAACTAACTCTAAAACACCCTATACTTTTATTATGTACACTTTGATACCCCCCATTTCCCAAGAGTAGCCTTTCAAATTGTACTATATGTGATAAAGACTTGAGCGCAAAAGATTTGATTGAACCACGCAAGAAAGAAACAAAGTTACTACTTAGTAAATATAGTAGTGTAATTTATAGGTATACAAGAAAAAGCTGCTACCAGCAGAAAGAAGGTAACTTAAAAGAGAAAGAGGAGGGAAGATGACCAGTCCTCCTTATATAATCTGCCTTTTCAGAAGTCTTTACAGCTTTTTCATTCAGCTTTGCTTCAGCGTTGGCTCTTTTCTCCTCTGCTATTCTCCTTGTTGATGCCAACTTGTTTGTATACTTCTCTTGTGCCCTTGCTTTTATTCTTTCTGCCTTCACCTGCAAATCCAAACCAGCAGCATTTTGAGAGCTCAAGGTTAATTTCAGGTAACCACTATAATAGTTAAGTCAAAAAATTCTCTTCTGTCATATTAAAGTAACCGAAATCACTAAAATTTATCCTAAGTTATAAACCTATTTTTTATTAGGTTAAAGTAACTAAACTGTACCCACTATAACAATAAAGTCGCTCAACGTTATCCACTATAACGACAACACTTATCTATCAAAGTGACTTTAATTAATGTGAAGAGAAATAGTTTTCTGAATGTACTATTATAGGTGGTAAAGTTAAGTGGTTATACGTGAAATTAACCCTGTGTGATACAAGTACTGGGCAGCGTAAGTTAATTATTTTCTAAAAGTATATTGATATCAAGTTCGCACCTACTTTAACAAAGAATGGTGAGTGCAGTGGTAGTCTGCACCTACATACTTAATAGTATCTTATATCTGCCTCTAACAATAAATCAGGTACTCACCAACGCAAGCAAGATGGTGTAAAGATTAAAATGAAAGAAAGTGACATGTCAAAATGAATTAAGATTGATTACCTCCATTCTTTTCATTTCCATTTCAGCTTTCCTCTTTTCATGATTTTCCCAAGCTTGTATCTTCACCTCTTCGCGCTTATACCTGCAGACAAATCAATATATATATATGTTGTTACTCATATGATCAACGCAAAGAAAGAGTGGTACAAACAGGCTCGTTTAGGTTAGTTGATTAAATGTAGCAAATAAGCATGAAAATCACTTTTTAACTGCCGGAACTGATTTTAAAAATAAGCAGTTATGTATCTGGATAAAAGTTTTTGAAAAGAAAAAATAAATAATAGTAGAGTACAGTAATTCTTAATCAACAGAGCAGCCTATCTAGCACATTACCTGGCCATGTACTTGGCACGTTCAGCCTCATCCCAAGCCATTGCGCGAGTTTCCAGTGGATTAAGCTTGTTGGCATGTTCTGTTTCCTTCTTAGCTGCTAATTCATTGCCAATAGTTTCTTCTGCATCGCGAACGATTCGTGTAGTCCCTGTATTTCCCCTGTTCTCACCTGTGGTGGCAACAGTTTGACCATTTTCTATAGGAGTAGAAGATCCTGAGGATATTGGACTTGTTGCTGCTGGAGTTGTAGCTCTAATTGGAGTGGCAGTTCTTGATGGTTCTTGGCTTGCAATTGGGGTCATTTCTGTTCCCATGTCCCTAACACATATCGATCGAACAGCTGAGGCAGAGTTGTTATTAGAAGCCTTATTGATTCTCCATATTGATTCATCACAATCAACTTTCTTTGTTTCCACTTCAAATTGAATCATACTAGAATCTCCTTCCTCGCCACTCGAATAGTCCTCTTTCTTTGGAACTGGTGCAATCAACCTTAAGTCATCAGCATTCGAGTTTCGAGGGGTGGCTTTAGATTGGTGTTTTTCTCCTCCCCCTCTTGAAAGATTCACTAACCATTTTTGTGCATCATCCCATTTTGATGGTGTTGGTTTACCTGAGGCTGCTGTTCTATGGTGAGTCGATGCACGATTTACTCCATTCCCTTTATGAAACTCAAAATTCATACTGCTTCCTCCTTCTCCTACAACCTCTTGTTTTTGTCCATAATTCAAGCATCCTTTGTCCTCTATGGATCTCATTTTTCACTCTTTTGCCTAATTACTTCTGACCAATTCTTTTTGTTCCTAATGGATTTTTAAGGCAGATCTAGATACTTAAGATTTGTGCTAAGTATAAAGTTCAGTTTTTTATGAGTAGCAGGAAAGAAGAACAAAGGGAAACAGCAGCTTGACACTGTTTTTCATCATTTAAAGAAACAGAATAAAGTTTTAGGAAACAATGAGCTAGAAACTTTCTTATGTGTGAGGATGTTTAGTTCTGAAAATGATATCCACTGTTTGAAACAAAGAACAAAACTTTCAGCTTTTCTTGAGAAGAGAACACAAGAAGCAGCACTGAAATCATATGCAAAGTTAAACAGTGTAGTAAATGAAAAACCTCAAGTATAGACGACAAACAACTGAATTCATTCAAGATTTGGCAAAATGAGTTAATTACTAAAAGAGTTCATTTAGTAGAAAGAAGGGGAAAAAGAGTACTGCACCAAAACAAACTTGAGGAGGAGCTGGCCATTTACAAAGCTGAAGAGCAAAGCAAGAGTGCAGGGAATACTAAAGCCTCGGAACCATGTATTTTTGAGACTGGCAGAACTAAAAGATATGAAGTTCAGATCCACTATATTCTGCTGAAAACTTTTCTAGTAAAATAGTCTTCATTTGCATGGTACACAGCAAAAACTGCTCCTAATAATTCAGTAAATTTTATGTCTGGTTATTCAACTTTGTATTCGTTAACTAAAAGTCAATTTTCTTTCTTTTGTTATGTAAAAATTATTCAACTTTATGTTCATTACCCAAAAATCACTTTTCTTCTTTTGTTACACAAATATTATTTGTCTATGCTCTAGTTATCACAATAATCACTTTGACCAAATTTTATAAATCTTTCACGTGAAAAGTTTATTATGACCTTGATATTATAAATCATTCGATTTATGTAATACTTTCTATATTATATACTATATAATATACTTTTACCCAGGTATTTTACTTATAATTAAAATAACTTGATATTATTTTACTTATCTTTTTTATAATATATTCGTACATTTAATATTTTCTTAACGGTAATTTTCAAGGTATATAAGTAACATTATTAAATTTGTCAGTAAATATTACCATGAACAAATCTCAAGTCCACGTTCTTAATCATGCTTAATTAAATATTTTTAATGATCAACCAAGTCATACTCATTAATTCAATAAATAAAATATCCATATTTAGTACAATGACACATCAAATTAAAACTTTCAAATAAATAATATTAACATATAAAGTTTTAAAAATCTTAATAATAAATACAAATATCTTCGAATTCTTTTTTAAAAAATTTGTATTGACTATAAAAAAAACTATCATTTGTTAAACAAATCTGTTTGTTATTATTTCAAATAAATATTAAAAATAAATATTTTTTTATGGTTTTTATATTTAAAATATGTTCATGCTTAAATATGATTAAACAAATTGAGTGACGTGGAAAAATTAAATGTATGGATATATTATAAAAATAATAAATAAAATAATTTAAAGTTATTTTAATTATAAGTAAAATATCTAGTTAAAAATATATATATTATATAGTATATAATATAAAGGTATTACATAAATGAGAGGATATATAATGTCAAGGGCATAATTGACTTTTCAAGTAAAAGTATTATAAAATCCGATCAAGGTGACTTTTGTGATAAACATAGCAAAGTAAAATGATTTTTGTGTAACAAATGAAAGAAAAGTGTCTTTTATGTAATGAACACAAAGTTGAATAATTTTTACGTAACAAAAAGAAGAAAAATGACTTTTGCGTAATGAACACAAAGTTGAATGACCTATCCATAAAATTTACTCCTAATAATTTAACGATTTAAATTATATATACTGACAACTCAATTTTTTATAATATTAATGTATTTAAATATATTTTAGCAGATAAAGATATCTTAGTTTTTAGGTCATTAATCTCATTTTTTCATATAGTTACTCTTTTAAGTGACATAATAATGTAGGAATTATTTTACATTATTAATATATAAAAGTTAAATTTGTAATAATACAAAGGTGAAGAAAATAAACCCCCCTCCCCACCCCTCTCTCTAATAAGTAAAAAATTTATATTTATATTTATATTTATATACTGAGTAGAAAAAATCTTTATACTATTTGATTAAGTGGTGCAGCATTAGGAACTCTATATATCAATCCTAATATAATAACAAAAATGAATTACTCCCTCTGTTTCATTTAGGTGAGGTAATTTGATTAAGCAAGAAGTTTAAGAAAAAAAATAGATTTTTGTAACTTGTGGTCTTAAAAGGTTAAGGGGTAAAAGTTTTGTGGTCATGACATTTGTGTGGTTATAAAAGCTTCTTATTAAGGGTAAAATGGATCAAATGAAGAATTTAAAATTAAATTATTTTTAAATTTAAAAATATGTCATTTATTTTGAAATAAACTAAAAAATAAAGCGATTCATCTAATTTGAAACGAATAGAGTAATAATATGCTACAACCGACTAAAATACATTGATAGCGTAAGAATTCACATTAAACGCATTATTAATAAAATAAACTTGAAGTACTACTCTTTACCTAGAAAGTTGTGCATTTTATTCCTAAATACACAGTTGGGTAAGTGGGTTTTTGTAACTTACCTCCCACTATTTCACCTCTCCTTGGAATCTTGGGGATAGTTTCAGTGACACTGTAACCCAAAAAACCATAGATAAATAATGATTCTTGGAATATTTTAAGGCACTGCTCCACTATATATAGAAAAAGTACACATTTACATAAAATTTCTAGTGTAACGGTTAGTAGCTAGGTAACAAAGGCAGCTGTAGACATCAAATGGGAGTGACACTTGGGGGGGGGGGGGGGCGGGGAGGGCGGGGGTACAATATTTAATGCAGATGTCAGTATGTGAGTTTTGGCAGTGTTGGATTAGATTGCTAATAAACAAAAACAAATTCTGAGATATTTCACATGGCCAGGATGGACATGGGGCTGTTGCATTGTTTCCTAGAGTATTCTTGTGGTACAATTTCTGGAAAAAATATTAAATTGGGATGGTTGATGAGGGTGACAATGATGTTGGGGCGAAAATAATAAAGCGTTATAGTGCCGTGCATAATTTGGTAAATACCGAATTAATATATCGAAACCGAAATTTTTTTGTATTTGGTATTTGATATGGTATTTGGTTTACATTTTAAAAAAACATTGGTATTACATATGGTATTTGATAATTTTTTTAAAATACTGAAATACCGATACCGTACCGAAATATATATTCGATTAATTTTAAATATCATGTCATCCTTGCAGCCCGCAGTTACCAGAGAGCTTAAGGAGAATGTTTCTAGTTCCATGTTCTTTAGTTAAAGCCTGTGCACCACTTATGTTTGTCTATATGGTTAATGGATGTTACCCAAATGATTTATGTAAACAACACTTGTGAAAAACTTATTTTGGTCACATTTGAGAAGCTTACTGGTGTCTGGTATATTACGGAGATGAAAGAGCTTTAGACCAGACATACTTACATGTTGATGAAGTTTGTAAACGTTATTCTAATCTTATGCTCTTGTTTATAGAAGTCTCATATATGATGTGTAGTGTTGTTGCATTCATAAGATTGATTTTGCTGGCTAGTTATAATTTTAATTTTGCTGGCTAGTTAAGGTGTTATTCTCCCCTAACTATAACGTTCAGAAGCTGTTTTAGAACCGAATAAACTGAAGTTACCGTAGCGAATAAAACGAAACTGAAAGAAAAAAATTGAACCATACCGAATTTAATTAGGTACGGTATTGGTATAGCATTTTAGGATACTGAATATTGAAAATACCGAACCGAAACATCTAAATATCGTACCGTACAGACCGACGAACACCCCTAAGGCGTTATGCGTAAGCTAACAATGTAAATCTGAATGATAAATGAGACGACAAAAGAAATATATACTAAACTGGCATAATAATTTAATATGATTTGATCAATTGACCTACATATGAGAAAACTAACATATAAAAAAAATATTGAGACAAAAATCTCCCACTAAACAAGACTCTCTTAAGGACTACATTGTGAATGTTATTGTGTTTGTGTGAAGGAAGGTCTCTCAATTTATAGAGGCCACAACCTTTTCCTCCAAGAAAGGAATCCGTCAAATATGAAGAGATCTATATTTTCCTTTAAGGAAAAGTAAAAATAATTATGGTTAATATTCTATTCTTCCTTTGAGTAAAAGAACAAATCCAAATAAGGTAAGAAAATCAGAACAAATTCCTAACAATTCTGTCACGACCCAATTTCACCTATAGGTCGTGATGACGCCCAACACTACAACTAAGCAAGCTAACTTAATAAATTAAGCATATATTGATAAAATTTAAAACCAAAAAAAATAATAAGACGCCAAATTCTACCAATGTATGTGCCAAGACCTGATGTCACAAGTGTATGAGCATCTAGTAGATTATACAAAACCTCAAATACTGTCTGAAATAAATAGACAGAATAAGAAATACAAGGAGAGACACTAGTGGCTGCAAAATGGCTCAGAAAGGCAGCTCACCACTATGCCCCTGGATAGCATGGGTGTAAGATGATAGGTCCCCCACTAGTACTTGTCACGACCCAATTTCACCTATATGTCGTGATGGCGCCCAACACTACAGCTAGGCAAGCCA
>AWOL01S0000231.1:0-20313 GCA_000715115.1 Nicotiana otophora | reverse complement strand
TACGTTGCACTTGCTCAGCCCTCTCTGTACCCTGTTGCCGACGCCTACCCCTTTCTATATTCTCGGCGAATCAGGAATCTAAACATCTTGCTCTATCTTAGCTCAACAACAGGTGCCGCTGCGCGTGCTCTAGGCTGAGCTCTACCTCTTACTCAGGTTCTACCTCAGTCCCGGCCTCTACCCCTGGTAGTGGTTGCAACTTGGGGCTCCGGCTCCTAAGCAGTTATGGATGTCATATGTGTCCTTACTCTCTATGAGATAATAAGTGAATAATGATTCAAACTCAGCAATAGAACGTAGTAGCTAATAGTAAAAGAAAGAAAGTGAAATTTCGTGAAGCCTTATAGCATCTAGAAGATAAGTACATACGTCTCCAGACCGATCCTCAAGTCTCTACTAAGCTTGTTCATGGCTCGTGAGACTTAGGAAACCTAGTGCTCCGATACCAACTTTTAAAGACCTAGGATCCCAACCATGGTACCGTTATGGCACTTAATATGCGCTTGCTAGGCAAGCCAATATTAGCTAAAACGTTAATCAATTTAACAATATAAAAACAAAACATTAAAAAATTAAGACTAAAATACTTTGTAATATAATAATCTGAAAGCATCACTGTCTAGTCTAATCCCATACACTGGTGTCACAAGTACATCAAGTATGTGAACGTTGTGCAATTCTACCTCTAGTCTCCTCATAAAATGGGTTCGAGCAATCTCCACTACTCAACATAGGGGCTAACTCTAGGATATACACAAGAAGTGCAGAAATGTAGTACAAGTACAACCAATCCCATGTACTCAGTAAGTGCCGACCCTAATCTCGAGGAAGTAGTTACGAGGCTATGACACGACTATCACTATGAGCCTGTAAGGAAATGAGTAGAAAAACAACAATGAAATAGGGAACAACTAATTAATATGGTAACCGGAATAATAAATACATAACAGAGGTCCCCATAATATCATCACTACACAGTTTCATAACACAATACAGGAAACCAACAACAATGAATAACCATAATACACTTCCCATTGCGGCGTTCAACCCTATTCACTTATATAATACTAATACCATTGCAGCGTGCAACNTATAATACTAATATCATTGCAGTGTGCAACCCGATCTATATATCTATATAATAGCTTTGCGGCATGCATATCTATCTACACATATATAATACTGTTACAACATGCAACCCGATCCATATATATGTATAATACCATTGCAGCGTGCAACCCAATCCACATATATATAACACCATTAGGGTGTGCAACCCTATATATATATATATATATATATATATTTTGCAAATAACTATGGTGTATCTCAAAAAAGGAACCAAAACGTATATATTCTAAAACACAAATCCAATATAACAATTTTAAGTGAAATAGAAATCAAGTAAAGACAAATGCACAAGTAAAGGTATGAGATAAATAATNCTAGTAACATGTAGATCATAGAACGAGTAAGAGCGGATAATAAATAAAGGCATGGATACTTGGAACATATAGCAAATAGAGGCGTGTAACAAGTAAAGGCACGTTTGACAAGTAAAGACATGCATCAATTAAGGCATGAAACAAGTAATGACTTGGAATAAAAGAAGGCATAGTATAATTGAAACCATGCAATTAATTGGTCCACCTCGCATGCTTAAACCCATAAAAATGCATATACACTCGTCACCTTGCATATACCTTGTTCCCGCATATAAATCAAGTAGCAAATAGACCAATCAAGTCCCAATTCCCTCAGGTCAAGGTTAACCAAAACACTTGCCTTTTTCCGAAAATACAACAATCTAACACGGCTTTCCCTTTGGACCAAGCCTCTATACCAATCAGATATAGTCAAATATTGCTCAAACACATCAAAACAATCTGTAGAATCTACCCACAAATGGAAAAGGTTAAATCTTTAACTAAATTGAAAAAGTATATAAAAAGTTAACCTGGGCCCACATGGTCAAAATTCAAAATTTGGACCAAAAACCCGATTACCCATTTAGCCCCGAGTCCTGTTATGTGATTTATGTCAAATCCGACCTCAATTCGAGGTACAAATCTCAGTTTTATAAAATTCCTAAATTATACCCAAAACCTCCCAATTTCTGAATTGAAATTCATAAATTTGATGATACAATTCATGAAAGAGTAATTGAAATTGGTTGAAAACAAGTTAAAGCTACTTAGCAATGAATTAGGGAAGACATTCTTCTTAGATATTCGACTCTATTGAGTTTATGGTTGAAAAATGGTGTAAAATGAGCTATGTCCCGAAATTATTAATGTTTGCACAGATGCAGATATCGCAAAAGCGATCAGTGTCCCAGCCACAATGTTGTTTCAAATGCGGCGTGTCCTTTGCTTTTGTGAAGACCCTCCAGCTTGGAAATGCGGACAAGGCTTCGCAAAAGCGAAGCAGCACCCAGTCCTCCAGTGTCACAAATGCGATGCCTCGATTTCGCAAATGTGGTCTTTTCATCACAAAAGTGAAGTCCCAGCCCCCAGTCCCTCGTTGGATTTGCGAGTCTGACATCGCAAATGCGAGGCTCACAATTGCGATCAGGTCCTCGCAAATACAAGACTTGCAGATCAATTCTAGCAGATGTCTGCGTCAGTTGTCCAAATCTTCCAAAATATATCTAAAACTCACTCGAGCACCTCAGGCTCCAATCAGAACATTCATAAAAGGGCAATAACATGACACAAACTTGCGCACTACCTCAAATAATTAAAATAACACCAAATATCAAGAATCGATCAGCAAAACTCAAGAAATTCATCTAAGAAATTAAATTTTCTATTTGTTCACATAATGCGCCGAAACGGCCTCGGGTCACCTGGGACCCCAACAAAACATGCATACAAGTCCAAAAACATCATACTAACCTATCAGAATCATTAAAAACTTATCTGATGTTGTTCACCAAATAAGTTGACCGTTGTCACCTCTAGTTGTGTTTAATGCCAAAAATCACTTTTTCTTTAATCTTCTGATATAAGCTTTCTGAAAAAATAATACGTATCATGCACGCAAGTCATATATTATCATATAAAGCTCTGGGAGGTCCCAAAACATAGAAAATGAAGCTAGTACTTAAAACAACCTATCGGGTCATCACACAAACAATCTAACATCTTCCTATCAATATATTTAATCGTTAGAGTTTTACTGTCGACTATTCTTCTCTCCTTTCTTTTCCAAAAAAAATCTCATTATAGTACAATGTATGTTCTCATATTATTCTTTAATCGATGTACAACTGTATCTTATTCAATTGATAGTTATCTTATTTCTTTGAATTACTTGGCATTTTGTTTTTGAAAAACTATTACCATGTAATAGCATGCAGTTGTATTCAACATAGACTATATAATAATTTCTATGCTAATTTGTCTATATATATATGTAAGAGAGCAACAAGAAAATGAGGTGGCACCTCTCTTAAGCAAAAAAGGCATCTTCATCTTTTTTCTCTAATTTATTTTTTTGCATTTTTCATCATTCTTTTAATTTAGTTTACATTAATATTTTTTTATAACTCACACTTTTTTATCTTCATAACCTATACTTTTAATAATATCAATTACTCCCATCCATTTAATATCCAAAACTCCCAAATTTTTAATGTGTAACTTTATGGTAATTATTCTTTTTTTAATACTATTTGTCCCTTCATTTCTCTCATTTAATTTGTTTAACTGTTTAACACAATGGAGTAATCAAGAACTCAATGTAGCAGTTTTCTAGAATATAGCCCACGTAGCTTTAACACTTGAATACCATTTGTCTTTGTTGTCTTTTATTTGCTTTAAAATTTAAGATTATACTTTCATAACACATACCAACTTAACTTCTACTATTTATAATATTCATAACTCATATGCACTTCATATTTGTAACCCCCAACTATTAAATTTAAAAACTGACGTACCTTATGGTACTTATCTATTTTCCCTATATAAATTCATAACTTTGTTTCATGATATCCCTACCCAAAGTTACCCTTTATCTCAAATAGTAATGTCGTCATAGTTACTACAATATAGGATTCATGTTTTAATTTGGCTCTCTCACGACCCAAAAATCCCACCTTAAGGTTCGTGATGGCACCTAGTTCATAAGACTAGGTAAGCCTATCACATAACAAGATCAACAGATAAATAGCAACTCAAATATTAATGAAAGCTGAAAAAGTACCATAGTCAAATTCCAAAACACACTAATACTGAGTCATCAGCTCTACCAAGAGTGTACAAGAAGTCACAAAATACAACATTGTTTAGGACACAATATACAGTAGTAAGGAATCAACAGAAGGTGACTTCGATGCTTGTGAGTGGAACAACATGTATACCTTGAAGTCTATACAGCTCTGACTCAACTCTCTAGTGACACTCATATAGCATATGCGATGAAATATACCTTGGCAAAAGTGACTTGCTCCCAGCCCAACCCACTTCACATTTGAGAGGCTTGCTTCGCATATGCAAAGCCTACCATCCACTAGCCCCTTCGCAAATGCGATTGTTACTTTGCAAATGGGGTATATGAAAATGCAAACTGGTGCTCGAATTTGCTATAACTGCAGCACCAGCACACAAGTAGTTATGAATCAAGTCCAAACCAATCTGATCACGTTTGAAACTCACCCAAGCCCCAGGGGATCCACACCAAACATCCACACAAGTCTAGACACACCCGGTCTCTGATGCTGGTACTTAACCTGCTGATAGTTCAAACAGCAAGCCACATACTCCACAATATCTTTCTCTTTCTTCTACACTAATAGTGCTGCTTCAAATCATGATAAATCTTCATCGCACCTGGATGAATGGAATACCGCAAACTATGGGCCTCTACAAGAATCCGCTCCAGCAACCCATCCACATTGGGCACACCAATTCGGCCTTGAAGTCTTAATACCAAATAATCACTGATAGTCACCTCCTTAGCATCATCGTGCTGCACCGTGTCCTTAAGGACAAGCAACTGGGGATCATCATACTGGCATGCCTTGATACACTCAAACAATGACGATCATGACACAACACAAGCAAGAACCCGTATAGGCTCTGAAACATCCAACCTCACAACTCTATTAGCCAAAGCATGAACATCCAAAGCTAATGATCGCTCCCCAACTGCAATAAAAGCAAGACTCCACATGCTCTCAGCCTTCCTACTCAAAGCATCGGCTACCAAATTGGCCTTTTAGGGATGATAAAGAATGGTGATATCATAGTCCTTTAGTAGCTATAACCACCTCTATTGCGTTAGGTTCAGATCCTTTTTGTTTGAATACGTGTTATAGTCTCCTATGATCCATGAACACCTCAAATGAAACACCGTAAAGATAGTGCCTCCAAATCATAAGTGCATGAACAATGTATGCTAAATCAAAATTGTGCATTAAATAGTTATTCTCGTAAGGCATCAACTCACCCGATACTGAAAGTAAAACAAGAACTGGAGCTGTAGTCAGAGTAGTCTTGAGCTTCTGAAAGCTCTCCTCACTCCCGTCTCACCACCTAAATGGGGCCCCATTCTGAGTCAATCTGTTCAAAGGAGATGCGATGGTTGAAAACCCTTCCACAAAACAACGCTAATACCTAGCAAAACCTAGAAATATCCGAAGCAGTAGAAAGTCAAGGCCAACTCTGAAGTGCCTTAATATTTTTCATATCCACCTTAATCCTCTCACTAGAAACCACATGACCGAAGAACGCCACCTAATCTAGCCAAAACTCACACTTGTAGAATTTGGAATATATCTTCTTCTCCCTTAAAGTCTAGAGCACGATCCTTAAGCGCTACTCATGCTCCTCTAGGCTGCGGGAAAGCAACAATATATCATCAATAAATACAATGATAAAGGAATTGAGATACGACTGAAGTAGTCTTTTCATCGAGTGCATAAAAGCTGCTGGGGCATTGGTAAGCCCAAAAGACATCACAAAGAACTTGTAGCGACCATAGCTTGTCCTGGAAGCTGTATTTGATATATCTGACACCCAGATCCTTAACTGATGGTACCCCGATCTCAAATCAATCATTAAGAATACCCTAGCACAATGAATTTTATCAAATAAATCATGAACACGTGGTGGTAGGTACTTGTTCTAAACCATAACCTTGTTCAGCCGCCTATAGTCAATACACATCCTCATAGAGCCGTCTTTCTTCTTCACAAATAGAACTAGGGCACCCCAAGGCGAGACACTCGGTTTGATGAAATCCTTATCGAATTTTTTCTCTTGAAGATGTTCCTTCTACTCCTTGAACTTCACTGGCCCAATGCGATAAGGTGGAATAGAGATGGGCTGAATGCCCAGCACAAGGTCAATACAAAAATCAATATCCCTATGTTCTCTACCTCTACCCGGTTGTGCAGGTGAAGTAGCAACTAGAGCAGTAGCCATAGCCTAAATTCCCTACGAGGTCCACCACTTCGATGTCTGAGACAATCCCTCACCATATGCCTTGTATAACAATACTCAAAACAACTCCTTTACGGGCATGACTGTATGTATTGTGTCTGTCTCAGATGAATAAAATAACTATTATAGGAACCCAGTGCAGAATGTGCACTAGATGATGGCTGACCAAAATGAGTTCCTTGAGGTCCGTTACTAGCTGGAGCACTACATGTAACCTGAATTGCAGACTGAACTGGTCGATTGATAAATCCTCTTCAATGACAATTTGTACCTTAACAATGGGAACCGCTAAATCATCCAAAAACCCGAGGCCTGTTGGCCTCTCTATCTCTGCTCTTCTACCCATTGATACACTTCAACCTCCTACCAATCTCTAGAACCTAGTGGAATAGAGTCCTAGTCTCTAGCTCCCATTCCATCCCAAATCTGAGGCTATAACCGAGTCCCTCAATAAATCTGCAGACTCTCTCTCTAACAGTGGAAACAAAAGCATGTGCATGACGAGATAACTCGATAAACCTAATAGCATACTCGGTCACGGTCATAGTCTCCTGGTGAAACTACTCAAACTCGGTGCACAACGCATACCTGAGGGTTTGTAGAATGAAGTCCCTCAAAACGAGATAAATGAACTAAACCCAATTGAGTGGTGCGGCACCAAATGGCCTACTCTCCTCATAAGTTTGCCACCATCAATATGACGGCCCCGTCAGCTAGAAAGTAGTAAGGTCGACCCCGATTAACTCCACTATGCCATAGTGTATAGAATACAATAACACTAGTCTAAGAAACCCTATACATCCCCAGAAGGCCCATTGCTGCAAGGAGGAGGATGATAATTCTAAAGCATCTCTAACCTCTTCTGCTCCTCCTCTGACACAACTGGCCTGAACTACAACCACGGTTTGATGGTTATAACACTTGGATCCAGATCAACATGAGCCCGTAATTTTGTAGTATGGGGGCGTGAATTTGAGCTCCTCCCCTATCCTAAGAAGTAGCTGTTGTAATCGGGATCAACCCCGCCTAAGCCAAAGTACAAAACTCTAATTCCTTGTCAAAATTCACCAAGAATTTAAGTTTTTATGGTGCCAAGGCAAGCTAATTTGCCACAAATCAGATTTTTTTGATTGTACGATGCATCGTGGAGTTGGTAGAAGAATTTGTAAAAATGACAATAATATGGTCCATTATGCTATAGAGGATCTGTTCTGCTGACCACATAATCACCACAGAATGAATTAGAAGCAATTCAAATTTGAAAACCATTTTGTGGCCATTCTGCTAGCCGCATAACCATTATACTGTCGTGAAATTGCATGGCGGAGTTGAAATTAGTGGCCACATAACCATTATAGAGATTAGTAGTCAATTTTGCATAATAGGTGTTTGAACAAATTCCCAAGATACTTATGTCATAAGAATACTTCTAATTATTATCCGATTTTAGCTATTTTCCTATAGATTTATATTTCTAGCGATGTTGGGACGTTGTAGTAACTTAAGGAAAGCTCGAGAAATGTATGTTGGGTAAAACTTCTCTCTTAGAATTGAATTCAATGATGTTTCCGTAAGTTTCAAGTATGGTTAGCCCATGTTCCTAATTCCTATGTTTCGAGATGTTCCTAATAAATTCGATTATCCCGAGTAATCAATGTGTAGAAAGATGTATGTACTCAAAACATGTTCCAATTATTCCTATCTTATCATGATCTCCTTCGGGAATGTGTTCAAGTGTGGTTTATATGTTAAAGCGTTATAACTTCAATTTATGTTTCAAATGAAAGTCCATTATGCTTACTTGGAAAGAATACTCAATGCGCCTAATACCCCTAATGCTCATATTTATACTTAAGGCCTTGATTTCAAATGCTCTCATTTTTTATAATCTATAAAGATGCTTGAAAGGGAAAGAAGTGAGTTGGGGATATAAAGTTTGGCCACCGTGCCAATAATAAAAATTATACTTGTGGCCAATGGTGCCAATAAGATGAAATGATGTGTGAACGATTTTGAAATGAGCCTTGAATAAATTGTTCAAAATTTACTCTGAAAATAGAATTGCCTAAAGGCTTATATGCTCAAGTTATGTTAAAATATGGTTGTTTCAACTAATACCTATGATTTAAACCAATGTTTTAGTCGTAAATCACCTTGCTCTCTTTTGTAAACATCTCCAATGTGATTTGAGTTCTAACATACTCATAAGTTGAAATTGTGTGTTGCCCTTTTGGGAAAAAGTATTTCAAGAATAAGTGGTGTATCATTCGTTTATGATTTTAACTCGTGCTTCAACTGCTAGTGATTTTGCTCCATTCTTTAGAAATGAATCTATTGTGTTTAAAGCCTTCATTACTAATGAACCTAAAATTGTGATTTCCAAAATATTCCATACGTTGATGTTTATGATGATGATCCTTGAAAGTAAAGAAATAATAATGTGAAATATGAGATACGAACATCATGCCATGAATGAAGAATCATATGTGTGGCCAAAAGAGCCAATGATATAATGATGTTGTGAATGGTTGAAAGTACTAATGAAGCTATATATGGTGTGAAAGGTTGTGAGGTTAATGTATTTGTATTTCTGTTTTCTTTGTATGCAAAACAAAAATATTTTTAGGGAGTATCGTTAGTCACCGAGGAAGGGTAAGTTGAAACAACCTAACCCTAAAACTACACGTGTCGTTGTAGGAGTTATTGAGGGGTAAATCCCCGTATTGATATGATGAAATTATTTTTCTTAATTGGGATGAGATTATACCCCTTATTTAAGATGAGATAATTGCTAGCAGTGGGTGATATCTATTTCACTGTACAACATGGCACTTATTGAGTTGAAGGAGTTGAATGGACAACTTTAGGAGTTTATTGCTAAGGGTTTCATCAGGACCAGTGTGTCCCTTTGTGGTGCACCTATTCTATTTATGAAGAAGAAGGATCGCTCATTAAGGATGTGTATTGATTATAGGCAGCTGAACAAAGTTCTTGTCCAGAACAAGTACCCACTACCACATATCGATGATTTGTTTGATCACCCTGAGGGTCTAGGGTGTTCTCGAA
Organism: Nicotiana otophora; assembly: GCA_000715115.1. Lineage (NCBI taxonomy): Eukaryota > Viridiplantae > Streptophyta > Magnoliopsida > Solanales > Solanaceae > Nicotiana > Nicotiana otophora. Next base: position 10,798 of record AWOL01S0000231.1, on the reverse strand, counting down.
GATTTATTTGAGATCGGGGTATCATCGATTGACGATTCAGCCTTCAGATCATTTAAAGACAGCTTTCAGGACCCGCTATGGTCACAATGAGTTTGTTGTGATGTCTTTTAGGCTGAGGAATGCCCTAACAACCTTTATGAACTTGATGAATAGAGTATTTCAACCCTGTCTTGATTCTTTCATCATAGTTCTCATTGATGACATTTCGGTGTATTCACGTAGCCAGGAGGATAATGAGCGGCATCTAAGGATCGTGCTCCAGAATTAATTCTCCAAGTGTGATTATTGGCTTGATTCAGTGGACTTTTTGGGCCATATGTTGTTTAGTGAGGAGATTAAGGTGCATCCGAAGAAGGTGGAGCCACTTCAGAGTTGGCCCAAACCGTCTTCTGCTTTTGATATCGGCAGTTTCATTAGTTTTGTTGGGTATTACCGTCATTTTGTTGAGGGTTTCTCGTCCATTGCTGCACCTTTGACTAGATTGACCCATAAGGGTGCCCAATTCAGGTGGACCGATGAGTGTTAGGAGAGCTTTCAGAAGCTCAAGATTGTCTTTACCATAGCTCCAGCTCTAGTTTTGCCTTCAACATCGTGTTCTTATACAGTTTATTGTGATGCTTTGCGGATTTGCATTGGATGTGTATTGATGTGGGATGATAGAGTTATTGCATATGCTTCACATTAGTTGAAGCCTCACGAGATGAACTACCCTATACATGATTTGGAGTTGGCAGCCATTTTTCATGCATTGAAGATTTTGAGGCACTATCTCTATGGCATGTCTTATAAGGTGTTCACATATCACAGGAGTCTACATCACTTGTTCAAGCAAAAAGATCTGAACTTAAGGTAATGGAGGTGGTTAGAACTATTAAAGGCCAATGATATCACCAATTGTTTAACATCCGGGGATGGCCAATTGGGGGGGAGGGGGCGATACTTTGAGTATGGGAGAGAACGTTAGCATTGGATGTGCATGCTTTTGCCAATCGGTTGGATATTTTGGAGCCCAACCAGGTTCTTGCTTGCGTGGTTTCACTGTCTTTTTGTTTGAGCGTGTCAGTATGATGATCCCTACTTGCTTGTCCAGAAGGACATGGTGCAACACGGTGATGCCAAGTAAGTTACTATTGGAGATGATACAGGTTCGGTTCTGTGTGTCAAATGTGGATGGGATGTGAGATTTGATACTTATGGAGGCACACAGTTCACAATATTCCATTCATCTAGGTGCCGCAAAGATGTACCAAATTTGAGGCAGCATTATTGGTGGCGGAGGATGGAGAATGATATTATTGATTATGTTGCATGGTGTTGAACTATCAGCAGGGGAAGTATGAGCATCAGATATTGGGTGGTTCGCTTCACAGGCTTGACATTCCAGAGTGGAAGTAGAAGCGTATCACCATGGATTTTGTATTTAGACTTCCACGGACCTTGAGGAAAATTGATGCAGTATGGGTCATTGTGGACAGACTGACCAATTCTTTACACTTCATTCTAGTTATGCTATATAATCTTCTAAGCAGTTGGCTCAAATTTATATTCGTGAGATTGTTCGCTTTCATGGTGTGCCCGTATCTATTATCTCGGATTGAGACACTCAGTTCACATCGTAATTTAGTAGAGTAGAGCAGTGAGAGTTGGGCACATAGGTAGTGTTGAGCATAGCATTTCATCCCTAGATAGATGGGTAGTCCGAGCACACTATTCAGATCTTGTAGGACACGTTACATGCCTGTGTCATTAACTTTGGAGCTTCATGGGATCAGTTTCTTCCGTTAATAGAGTTCGCCTACCACAACAACTATCAGTCGAGTATCCATATGGCTCCTTATGAGGCCTAATAAAAGTGGCGATGTCGTTCTCTGGTTGGTTGGTTTAAGCTTGGGGAGGCTAGGTTGTAAGGAATTTACCTGATCCATGATGCTTCGGAGAAGGTGAAGTTGACTTAGGAGTGGCTTCGTATAGCTAAATACTGTAGAAGAGTTACAATGACATGAAGGCTCCTAATGTTGCATATATGGTGGGGGAGAATGTTCTTCATATAGTTTCACTCATGAAGGGTGTGATGAGGTCCGGGAATAAAGATAAGTTGAGCCCTAGGTATATTGGTCCTTTAGATGTTCTTGAGAGAGCGGGAGAGGTGGCCTACATACTTGCCTTGACACCTAATTTATGAGGGGCTCACTAAATATTTCATGTTTCGATGCTCCAAAAGTATTATGGTGATGCGTCTCATATGTTGGACTTCACTACGGTGCAGTTCGATAGGGAATTGACTTAGGATTCGGAGTTGGTGGCTATTTTGGATTGGTAGGTTCGGAAGTTGAGGTCAAAGAATATAGCGTCAGTGAAGGTGTATTAGAGAGGTCAGCTAGTGTATGAGGCTATTAGGAGACTGAGAAGGAGAGCCATAGCAGATATCCTCATATTATTTAGACTCCAGGTATGATGCTAGACTCGTTCGAGGATGAACACTTGTTTAAGAGGGGGAGAATATAATGTCCCGGCATGTCATTTTGACTACTTTAGCATATGTTCCCCTATTTTTGTGCTTTATGTCTGTGTTTTTAGGTTTCGTGACATGCTAGGTGGTTGATTTGGCTTCGGTGATATTTTGCAGTGAATTGGAACACTTAGTCCCAAGGTTGAAAACTTAAGCTGAAAGAGTTTACTAGAGTTTGACCTTTACGTAGATAACTCCGGAATGGGGTTTTGATGGTTCCAATAGCCTCGTATGGTAATTTTGGACTCAGTCCTATGTCTGGATGTTGATTTGGAGGTCCATAGGTTGATTTCGTGTCGTTTGATGAAAGTTGGAAAATAGAATGGTTGGAAGGTTAATAGGTTTGATTGAGAGTTGAATTTGATGATATCGGGTTCGTATGTTGGTTCCCAGAGTTGGGATAGGTCTGTTGTGTCATTTGGGACCTGCATGTAAAATTTGGTATCCTTCAGAATTGATTTGATATGGTTTTGCATGAGTTTTAAAATATGAAAGTTCATTAGTTCATTAGGCTTAAATTTAGATGTGATTTGAGGTTTTGATGTTGTTTTATTTTATGTGAGGCCTAGAAAAGGTTCTTGTTATGTTTTCGGATTGATTTGTATGTCTGGACGGATTCCCAGGGGCGGAGGGGGGTGTTTTAGATAGAGTCGGGCCTTTTTGGGACTTGATGTTATTGCTAAAGATTTTGACTTCTGGGCTTTCGCACCTGAGGTGGGATTGGCCGTAGATACAGAGACCCAGGTTCAACTTTTGTTGCGCAGATTTATGGTTTTCTTTTCCATGGGAGGTTCGTAGAATTCCGCAGAAACGGATGCACTTCGACGAGGAGGGGTACATAGAAGCAGAGTTTGGCTGAAGCAGCATGGACATAGATGCGGAAGGGCATAGGATTGGTGTTGTTTGTGTTAATAGTGATATGTGGATTGACCAGCTCTAGCTATGTAGATTCCTTTCATGCGTTTAATTGAATTACCATAATATGTTATATTCACCATCATTAGTGTTACACCCCATGTTTTCGTACGTAAAAGTACGTCATAAGTAAATTATGAAAGCTTGGAAATGAGATATTACATCCCGCATTTTCGTACGTTAAAGTTTCGTCGTAAATTAATCGACGTAAATTCGGGAATGAGATTATTTTGAGATTATAAGCATTATTCTATTTCAAATAAGTGATGAGTAAATTCGTGAAGGTGAGAGGGTAAGCAAATCAAAGAAAATGAATTTCGTCTAAGTTTGACATTTGGGGACAAAATACAGCCCGAGCTAAAATACCCGGTATGTATGGACTAGTACCATACAAGGTACCACATGGCCATGATAGTAAGGTGTATAAATTGTATTAAAAGTAAGTAGTATTATAAGTAATTTGAGATAATTCTTAATTATGTGGATAATTGGGTAATTATTGATTTTTAGTGGGAAATTACCATGTAATAAAGGAATTAAGTGGATAATTATTGGATTAGTGGGGGATTAATGAGTTGATTAAGGATAGGGGTGAAAATTTGGATAAGTCTTAGTGAGGCTAACGTGACAGCCCACTATTATTATTAATGACTCATAAATAATGTTGCAAGGTGGCACATTTAAGAGGGTTTGGTGGCTAGATCATCACCTAGTGGGGCCCACATCCACCAAAGTTGATAATTTGCCCACAGTGGCCGAGATGATATGATGGGATGCCCTCAGAGGCTTGATGTTGTTATGTACGCATATACCTATGCATGGTATGACATTTGTACGCATATGCATGGCATTGTAAATATTATTGATTCACAGAGTTATTCAGACTTACATGTTGGGTCTTTTACTCCATGTTTCTCATGCCTACTATTTACTGATGATCATTCCTTACATACTCGGTACATTATTTGTACTGTCGTTCCTTTTGCCCGGTGACAGGTTGAGAGCCCTCCAAGTAGGCTATCAGCTCAGCGAAAGATGTGGGTACGCTCCATTTGCTACGGAGTTGCTATTTGGTTTGTATCATTAGGGCTCTGTCCCGACCTTTATGACAATTATGTATTCTTAGAGGCTTGTAGACTGATGTCATGTGTACGGGTATTTGTATGGCCTTGGCGGCCTATGTTTTGAGTTTATAAATGATCATGTTGGCCTTATAGGCTCGTATGTCATGTGTATGGGTTTTTATATTAGGTTGGGTCGTTCTATGTCGGGTAATTCCCTCATGCTTACTCTGTTTATCTCATGAAGCCCCTTATGGCCCACTTACCTATGATGATGTAATAAGAAAAATACATTATGTTGGTACTCGGTTGAGTAAAGTACCGGGTGCCCATCGCAGCCCATCGCTTTAGCTCGTGACAAAAGTGGTATTAGAGTAGTTCTATCCTAGGGATTCTACATGCCGTGTCTAGTAGAGTCTTGTTTATGGGTGTGTTGTGCACCACACTTATAAGCAGGAGACTACAGGGCATTTAGGACTGTCACTCTTTCTTCTTACGCTATATCGTGTGGTAGAGTTCAGTGGTAAGAACTCATTTTCCTAAACTCTATCTTATCCATAATACGAGGATGCTTACACCTAGAAAGACGGTTGGTAAGGGATTGAATGCGGCTGCGGAAGAGTTGAGTCAGAGGAACTCGATTTTGCATCATGCTTATGATGAGTAAATGTAAGGTCTCCAGCAGATCGTGTGTGTGCTAAGACGTGTGAGTTTCATGAAAAGGATCCCTAAGGCATGAATATCTATTCACCCATATGGTAAGAAGCAACGAGAGTTTCAGAAGGTAGATACAAGCTTCAACAAGTAAAAGAAGCAAGGTGAGAAAGGTATGAGGTACCTAGTTAATGAAGATTATTGGTATTTACAATTCAGGATGAAAAATATAAGCATTTTGAGCTACCTTCAACAATAACAGAGGTATGTACAATTGGCCACACCCATCCCATTTATGCCCTATGGGGGCTAACAGAAGTAGCATAAGCGAAGGACGGGTATCAGAATCCGGCTGGGGATTATAGTAACCCAAAATGAAGAATAGATTGTTTGCGTTAGTTGACATTTCCAAAGGATAGTGCAAATGTGCTAATAGATCTCCTTGGGAGACACTCAGCTGGTGCACTCTAAAATAGTACAACCAGATATGAGTACTACAAAGATAGGCACTAGAAGCCTGGGAGGGATAAATATTATCTTAGTGTGGTTCCCGTCCCTAGTAGAGAGAGAACGTTAGGCAACTTGAAGGGCCAGTGGATGGAGCAAGGGGAGCTAAAGGCAAAAGAATGTCTTGTTGAAGTTTTTAAAATAAAGTGGTAGACAGAAATGTTACCAGGGAAATAAGAAGAGAGTTAATGAAGAATTATGAGTAAGACGTGATACATGGATGACAACGGTGGAAAAAAAATGAAAATGATAGTATTATAGAGTCTATAGACAAGGAAAGGAAAATACGAGAGGTAACAGGCCTTGAGGCAACAAAAGGGTATCATAAAGTCACATCCTCATTTCGAGAAATAATTTTGTGACTCTAACGTGATTACCAGAAGGAAAAGTTAGACCCAGAGTAATAGAAATCAATATGGATTGGAGAACAAGATAAACTAAACCTGAATTAGGGACTTAATGATTTGATAATGGTCGACATTATGAGAATTTCATATTTCATTTCGGCGATAATAGAATGGACAACAGAGGAACATTCATGAGAAATTCAGAGAATGGTCATTCAGGAAGACGCTTCCCTAAAGCAAGCAATGTGAGCAAAGTTAAGCGTAAGGGACTATATGTGCCAGTTACACTAACTGTCGCCCTCGTGAGTAAGGAATTCTCTCATCCTCGGCACAGAAGGATTAATGCAAGGCGAGTAAGGATTATCGATGATGTGAGAAGACGCCAAATATGAAGAGGTAAAACATATATGGGTAGATCATCATAGCTCCAACTATTAGTACTCCCCTAAAGGGGGGAATATGGAGTGATGTGGCATTTAATCAGAATTAAGTGGTTTTAGCAATTATGGAATGGTAAAGGAAAAATGCGATAAAAATGAAAAAGGGATGATATTGCAATTATCCAAATCCTACAGATATGCTACGATTCCAGAACATTATCAAGGAGAGGAAGTAAGGGTTTCTGCCCAAGATGTTATTGATAAATAAAGAGCTAGTGCGAGACGTAAGTTAAGAAAAAGGAAATAACCCAAGAAAGATTATGCGGAATGTTGATATGAAAATGGTCCAACGAGTAGTTGGTAGTTGATTCAGGAAGAGCCTAGTTATGGTTAGACAAGAACATACAAACAAATCAATAGATCGTGCAAGATAAACATAGTAAACCCCAACATGGGGAATTCAGTCTCGCAGATATGATATCGTAACCTTGAGAAATAGTAAGATAGGAGTTGGGGTAGTTAAAGGTCCAGTATGAGTGTTACAGAGATAAAAGAGAGTGCCACTGGGAAGACAATCAAAATATCAGCTCAGAAGCAACCCTACAAGTACAAGGGCGTGGAGGTAAGTAACTACGGATAATTATAGGTGGGGAAGGACGTAAATATTCCATCGAGTATACGATAGAATAAGCTTGCAGATTTATAAGAATCAGAGGGTCCTCCCTAAGTACTACAGTGAAAGACTAGCTGGGGAAGTAAGGAAGAAGGCTTCGACCTAAGCTCAGTGACCTAAAGAGGAAGTGATCTTATAACAATAGTCTCACAACAACGTTGTATGCACTCCATAAGAAAGTGGCACCTAGGCTAACGGACAGGAAGTAAAAAAATCAGAAGTGATATTGAAGATCATATGAGTGGTATAGAATTCCAATGTGTATGGGCACTAAGATAAGTTAAGTATGCACGCAACAAGGGGGGCAGAAAGACCAGGAAAAATAATTGCCTACGTTTAAAGAAAGCTGAGAAGGAACGAAAGGAATTATTCGATCAATGATCCAGTGTTAGTTACGTCATATGAACGCACTTACAATTTTGGACTATTATCCATGCAGCTTATATACTGACATTCATACAGCCATAAAAGACTCTGGTATAAGTTAAAAGAAAGAATTGAGCCCAGTGTATAAACAAAGGACTGAATTGTTAGAAGATTGTATCATGGATATTCTATACAACTCATGGAAGGCTAAAGTAATAATTAATACCAGGAGCCGCAGATCAGAAGATAGCTCAAGCCTACATGAAGGCTGATTAGAAGCAAGAGGAAACTAAATAGTTACATCAACCAAATGAATCAGGAGTCTGATAATTAAACCTAGAAAATTATAGAAATCGTGATCAAGAACATTGCAGACTTACTCTAATATAAGAGGCACAAGAGAGATAGTACAGGAACCATATTCTATAACGGCATTATCATAAAGCCAATTAGAAGAAGTACCAGCCTCATAAGAAGTTAGCATGAAGCTCTCACCGGATTGTGTATGCACCAAAGGTGCAAGTATTATAACAGAGCTTCAAGTTATTGATGTGAATTATACATGTGTTAAAGCGAGGTCATGAAAGAGATAGAAGACGTGATGCGAGATTTTAAGGTAAGTAAGGTAAAGGTGAATAATGTACGAGATACTCAAATATAGAAGTTTACGAATAATCCACACTACAGATAGAAGGTTAGAAGCGCTGGGATTCAGTATCCAGGAATGATAGCGGCATAGTCAGTGGCATATATTCCAACCTATGGTTTCTATGTATCGAGAAGTCTAGTTAAAAAAGTAAAGAAGAGTTAGAAACGATGCGATGTCTCGCTTGATGTTCTAGAATAACACAATGAAATCTATGGTGCAAGCAAGTTGAAGGAAGGTTGCGAGTAGTGTAAATGGATATGTGTAAACTGAATGATAAAGTATGGTAGAGCGACAAGGTTTTAGAAAGACAAGAGTAAGGATAAGAAAAGGGTAAGTCAGAAGGTGACGAAAATGGATAAGTCCTAGGGATAAAGCCCATAAAAACAAGAGAGTTTATGGTTTCTCTAAGTTATAGAAAGTTCAGTATAGCCGGAATGAACTCAAAGAAGTCTAATACTATTAGCATTTAGAAGAGATAGAATGATGCCCTGGTAGTAGAATAAGGGTGTAATTGTGATAGATAACATATGACGTCTAGGCCTTCGATTGAGTAATGACTTGAAGAGGATTTTATGGATTGTACGGGATTAAAACACTCATGTAAGGTGAGTCACATTGGGATGCTATAAAATACGGGTATAGAAGTATGGCGTCGCCCTAGGTGGATCAGACTAATCATTTCAGATGTTCCCCGATGAGACATGAGCCCTAGCGGCAAGGTATTACGTAAGAAGTTTCAAGTTATCAGTGGTATATTGTAGATCAATATTGAGGTTAATCAACAATGGATGGACAAAAGTCAGAAAGTATGAGATGACATTAGGCCGTCATTCTTAAGATGAACAGTAATGAGAAAGCATTAAAGGACTTAGATTTATACATATGGGATAAGCAATGAAAGTAACCTGGAGTTTGGTAGCAGACCTCAGTAACGATAAATCAAAGTAAGTGTTATGGTATAGTGTGACCTACCTAGATGCTGTAAAGCCATACGAATAGATAACCGGGTCTATGAAATAAGATATAGCAATATTCGTAAGTTCAACAAAGTATCGAGCTTAGAACTTCAGTATGCCTATAGATGCCCAGAGAGACATCTTATCAAGATCTATATATGCTTACAAAGTGAGGCCTAAAGATTGGCTAAAAACTGGAGGAAAAGGGAGGGAAGAGTCGCATAGGTGCACATACAAGGAAAAGGTCATACAGGCTGCATGACAGAAGGTAGCAAGAGTTACGAGATTGAAAGAATTCCGACCACAGACCGTGGTGTGAGAAAGAGGCCTAAAGGGGGGAATGCCCTGGCCTTTAGATTTATTCAAAGAATAGTTGCCTAAATTGCAAGAAGAGTGTTAATGTATTTACAAGCGTGAATGATAAGTGCATTAGTCAACATTCGAAGACGAATGTTCCAAAGGGGGGAATGATGTTACACCCCATGTTTTCGTACGTAAAAGTACGCCATAAGTAAATTGATGAAAGCTCGAAAATGAGATATTACATCCCACATTTTCGTATGTTAATGTTTCGTCGTAAGTTAATCGACGTAAGTTCAGGAATGAGATTATTTTGAGATTATAAGAATTATGTTAATTCAAATAAGTGATGAGTAAATTCGTGAAGGTGAGAGGGTAAGCAAATCAAAGAAAATGATTTTTGTCTAAGTTTGACATTTTGGGACAAGATACGGCCCGAGCTAAAATACCCGGTATTTATGGACTAGTACCGTACAAGGTAACACGTGGCCATGATAGTAAGGTGTATAAAGTGTGTTAAAAATAAGTAGTATTATAAGTAATTTGAGATAATTCTTAATTATGTGGATAATTGGGTAATTATTAATTTTTAGTGGGAGATTACCATGTAATTAAGGAATTAAGTGGATAATTATTGGATTAGTGGGGGATTAATGAGTTGATTAAGGAAAGGGGTGAATATTTGGATAGGTCTTAGGGAGGCTAACGTGGCAGCCCACTATTCTTAATAGTGACTCATAAATAATATTGTAAGGTGGCACATTTAAGAGGGTTTGGTGGCTAGGTCATCACCTAGTGGGGCCCACATCCACCAAAGTTTAAACAAAATCCTTCTAAATCACTTAAGGAGATGTATTGTCTCTACAATATGAGGGATTAAGGTTCAGCCCATTTCATTCAAGGATTCAGATGGTTGTTACGTGATTCTCTTGAAGCAAAATTCAAACGAAATTTCTTAGCATCTTAGCAACGTGAGATTTTGCAATTTTAAGGGAGCCCAGTATAATCTTGCTAAAGAACATCATACGGATTTTCCCTTACTTCGATCCTCCATTATGTGTTCTTCGCAAAAGACGTGTTTTAGAGGAATTGTCAAGAAAATCGGTCCAGGTTTGTTAAGGCTATCCCTTCTTTCTTGTGGCATGATCCATATGATACAAACGAAACGAGTAAACGCTCAATTTTCCTAAATGACTATATTCATAGAACTATTATGGGTGTCTATATTATTGATTCCCCATGTGAATTATTATTATATCTTTTGTTCATGGGTCTCAAAAACATAAGTATTTGATAAAGTTTATCCGACAGGCATATTATGTTTATGATATTCCGAGAAATCTTATTAAGGTATTTCTTATACATTTCATGCATTTATACATGTATATTTACCCATGACCAGATGGCATTATATATGCATATATATATATATATATATATATATATATATATATATATATATATATATGGGATATGGAAAA
>AWOL01S0000229.1:0-25179 GCA_000715115.1 Nicotiana otophora | reverse complement strand
TTAATCTACATATTTTAACCTTAACTTTATTTTTAGTAGGTTTTATTTAAGAAAATTAAAAATTACAAAAATTATATGTTCTTTATTTTAAAATATTTAGCTAGTATTTTTATTTTACACTCTAAAAAATATATATATTAATTAAAGCAAGAGTCAATAAGTCATTTCCATGTGGCAAGATTCTTCCTTATCTTTTGTAACAAACTCACATGCTCTCTCTCAAAAAATGCACATGCTCATACACACTCTTTTTCTTGACCACCAATTAATCCCTATACCTAGACCTATATATTTTTCACTCACCTAACACACAAGGGGAGATAGATCTGAAAATAGACCTTCCGCCCTCTCTTTGAAAACGGGCGATCCCCTCCCCTTAACCTAAAAACATCAGTCGCCATCCCTTCTTCTTCTTCTTCACTCTCATTTCTCACCTTCACCCACTAATACACGCACCCTCACACACACAAAAATTGATCCAAAGATTCCCACAAGCATTCAAAAAAAAGCTAAAAAAACAAAGCAAAGTTTCTGCGAATTCGAAACTTGATTTCAGATTTGAAACAACAATTTTTTTTAAAAAAGAAAGAAGAAGAGAAGTTGTAGAAGAGAAGATTTCAAAGTTGTTCTAAGTTCTGGGTTTCTCCAAAAGAGTGAGTTGGCTGTTTGTTTGCTGTTGTATCTTTCAATTAGTAGCTGATCTCAACTCGTAGCTGTGCTTTTCGGCCTTGACTTGGTTATTTGCAACTTTATTACTTCTGTTAAGGTACTGTTTCTCCTTCTCGGTCATGTAATTCTCCTTTTGATTCAGTGAGAACATGCTTACAATGCTATGGCAGTGATAATTATGTGTTTCTTTGTGGGATTTAGCAGTTCTTATCACTGTTTGGTATTATGTCATCAACTAATTGTACATAAGTGTTGATTCAGGCCTATTTACAGTATCTCGTATTTGTTAATTAAATTTATATAGTAATTAATAATTATGATGAGGCATGTTGCTGTGTGTATGTAGCTGTGGTTTCGTGAATCTTACTATTAGCCGGTCAGATCTGAAAATTTTAAAGCTAAGGTAAAATAGGGGCATGCAATTTCTTCTCTATCGATTCAGTTAAATCTAAAGTGAAATAGCCAGTACTCGTTGCTAATACTGTACCTGATTTGTGAAATAGCCAGTACTCGTTGCTAAAATCCTATTGTATCCTTGGTTCTATCATCGTTTTTCCTTTGGTAGTTTGTTATTACTGTTTTTCTTTGCTAGTTTGTTAGAATTGTTAGATTAATTAATCTTTGCTACTACTGTTTCCTTTTTGGTAGTTTGTTAGAATTGTTAGACTAAGCAATCTTCAATTGTTTATTTATAAAAAATAATGTTTCATAGTTGTTGATTCTCTTTTCCTGTTGTTCTGGGTATACACGTGGTATTAGTTATATTTGAGTAATGGCCTTCAATTTGCTCGGCTAATATGGGCAGTCATGTATGAGTTTAGTAATTTAGATTAAGTAATTAAATTTGATTGCATAAGGAGTTTTCTTTGGCAGAATACAAATTAGTTATGTATAGCGGGCTTCCGGGACTATATGGCAATTTAACAAGGACAAAATCTAACACTCTATCCACAACAACTTCCATAATCCATGGCCTTATAACAATCCCAAATTTTGGAAAAATTAATAGTTCATGAACACTCGTAGTTTACTTTTAGGCACATTAAAAATAAAACATCATGACTATGGGTACGGTTCCCGTGGCATGGTCACGATACGTAAATCCCAATTCGGGTGTGCATTTCATGTGACCCGACCATAACTTTGAATAATAATAAAATTAACATGTTGTAAATCGCGGGTGCGTTTCACGTGGCGCGATTCGCAATATGTACAAAAACAAACGAGTGCGCGACATCGTGACTTGTTCAAAGAAATTCCATAAATATTAAAAGTGGTTTAGAAGATAAAAACACACACTAGGTTTTAAAACAGGTATTAAATCAGATAATTAAGCCAATTATTAATAGTTGAGCGACCGTGCTAAAACCACGGAACTCGGGAGTGCCTCACACCTTCTCCCGGGTTAACAGAATTCCTTACCCGGTCTTCTGTGTTCGCAGACCATAAATAGAGTCACATTTTCTTGATTTGGGATTTAAAATAAACAGGTGACTTGGGACACCATAACTTATTCCAAGTGGCGACTCTGAATTTAATAAATATCCCATTTCGAATATTGTCACTTTAATTGAAAAAACTCCCTTATCCCTATCCCCTCGAGAAAAAGGAGGTGTGACATACACTACAAGTGATCAAATATCACAACATATCACAATTTGCACCTCAAGTGCTCAAATATTACAACTTACCACATAAATCAAAAATAATATCATTTTCCACAATAAGGAGCCCACGATTCGACCATAATGTGCACAACATCTTAACAAAATATTCGGGAGTAAATAACTCAACTGAATAATAGTTCGCAATTTGGCACTTTGCCTCAATATGATTCACGGCCTTTATAATTCAATACCAAGTTTTCAACAACATGAGCTGAAAGGTAATTCATCAAGGAACAACACCTCTTTTAAATCACAACTTTAGAAAATAAATAGATTTATTCATCTTATTAACTAAATTTCTCATTTAAATTATCTGTAGATAAAATCAATAATGAAAGTATTTTCCATAAAAATGACATCTCAAACAAACACAGAGTTCACATAAAGGTCAAGTGGCAATCACCAAATTGTCATATAAAAACAACCTCGGCAAACAAGGAATGAGGCATGACAAATAAGGGATTTAATAAGTTCCAAAATTTTCCAATTTAATATATAAGGGTGTCTATGAATTTTAACCGATATAATTTATACATATAAACCAAGTACGTACTCGTCACCTTGCGTAGATGGTTTTTAATCACACAATTTCCACATAAGAGTCAATGCCTAAGGGGAAATCCCTCACACATGGTTAGGCAAGATACTTACCTTTTTGAATTTATGTCGATATTCCAAAATAATATTCTTGCTTGAATTGACCTCTGTACAGCTCAACTCTATACAAATTAATTGTATAACTTAATCAAAATTCATCGGAACCAATTCTGGATAATATAACATCGGTTTAAAATTTTATTTTAAAAAGTCAACAAAAGTCAACTATGGGCTCGCCTCTCGGAACCCGATATAATTTTTAGGAAATCCGAATATCCATTCCGATACGAGTTCAACCATACTAATTTTACCAAATTTCGATAACAACTCGACCTCCAAATCTAAAATTTTCGGTTTTTTTGAAAGATTTTGCAAAAATCTTGATTTCCTCCACTTAAATCTAAATCAAATGATGAATATAACCATGGATTTATGAAATATAAACACTTTCGGATATAGGACACTTATTGGAGTTGAAATCGTGAAGAAATCCTCAAAATCGCCCAAGAACCCAGCTCCCAAAATTCCGAAACGAAATGAAAGAGTCATTGATTTTTGGTGCCTTATGTTTCTATACATTTTCGCTTCTGCGGATAAATTGGTTGCATTTGCGGGCTCGCTTTTGCGAAAAAACTTCCTCTTATGCGAAGGTGCACTATCCAACCAAAGGTCGCACCTGGGGACAGAGTGTCGCTTCTGCGTAATCGCATAAGCGATGGCCAAACGCGCACCTGCGAAGCTCGTCGCTTCTGCGATCCAACCTCCGCTTCTGCGGTCCTGTAGGTGCAGAACATGCATCGCACCTGCGACCTCTGCCCAGACTGCCCAACGTCGCTTCCGCGAGGTCGCTTCTGTGACGAGCCTTCCGCAGAAGCGTAAACAACAACAACAGATTTCTAGCAGTTCCTTCAAGTCCAAAATCAATTTGTTCACCATCCGGAATTCACCCGAGGCCCTCGGGTATTTAACCAACTATACGAACATGTCCCAAAATATAATACGAACTTAGTCGAGGCTTTAAACCACATCAAACAACGCCGAAATTACGAATCGCACATCGAATCGAATTATGAGTTTTCAAATCTTCCAACTTCTATATTTTGCGCCGAAACGTATCTAATCAATCCGAAATGACTTCTAATTTTGCACGCGAGACATAAATGACGTAATGGTGATGTTCCAATTTCTGGAATCAAAATCCGACCTCGTGATAAAAAATTCAACATTCGGTCGAACTTTCCAAAATCTTCTATTTTTTAACTTTCGCCAAAATGCGTCGAATTGTCCTATGGAGTTCGTTTACTCAAAAGTCAACTCTCCGGTCAACTCTTTCTATTTAAGCTTCAAACAAAATGAGAAGTTTTCTTTAAATTTAATCCTGAATCTTCCGAAAATTAAACTCGACCACACCCGCGGGTCATAATATATATTACGAAGCTGCTCGAGACATATAGTCGTTGAATAGGGCATAAATTCTTAAAATGACAAGCCGGGTCGTTACATTCTCCCCCTCTTAAACATACGTTCGTCCTCGAACGTGGCAAGAATTATTTTGATGACATTGAAATTACTCAGTGCATTATATCACACATTGATTCTAAGTCACCGTAAATGTAACAGGGGTCCGACAACACCATCTCAGTGGAGATTATTTCTTTTATCCGTACTTATATATTTTAAAGCCAATTCCTTACACTCCGATCAATTTCAAATTTTTTACATCAACACACGGTATTAGTCTCAACCGGTTGTAGCAACTCGTGCGTATGAACACATCATACGTATGTCCATAACCATATCTCTGGTCATAATAGCTGTTTATAATTAATTTCAACATCCTCAATTAATCTCATCTTAATCAAAATCTCATATCAAAATTTTTGCAACACTGATAGCAACACGCGAGGCATGAACACCTTATAATTATTTATCCGAATTAACGAGTCACATTTAACTCAACCTGGGCACTCACCTTATAGGCTAAAACTCAATGTTTACAGCACAAATATGGCTAAATATGCACAGAAACATATAAAAGCATTACCAAATAAGCCTAACAGGCATGACTCCCTATTAATACTATAGTACAAATTTAATTTCACAAAGGGAGGATTTAAACTCATAAATTTTATTTTTTACCACAAGGACCTCGTCCTTATATAACTTCCATCACGACTTGTAGCCCAGTTTAAATATTTCACATCATATAAAAATGCGAGGATCTCGTCTTCAACTCCCAATCAAGTATTTTGCACATTGTGCCAGCTAAAATTTTCAATTTCATTTCTTTCTTCTTTTCAATAAATTTCGTAAATAATTTTTACAACACATAATGAACCCCCATTCCAATAGGGCATATAATTCATAAAATTAAAATCATTTATTCCTAAATCACATCAAAACCTACTGTAGTGAGTAATAAGAAGTCACTTTAGGACTTATAGCCCTCAATGGTGTACAAAAATAAAATGATAGACACAGGCTAACATTATCAAACCTCTCAACAAGGATAAACATATAAGTGGATCATAAAATTATGAAGCTCACCCATAAGCGGAGCATAATAGGAGGACTCACCTCAATATTCAGAATCGAATCAAATTAAGGAAAAAATATCCTTTTATAACAAATCAAGATCATACCTGTAACGACACCATCTGGTGTAGTGGCCTCAGCCACACCATAGCAAATATATCAACGTGTTGGGCCTCCCCCTCTAGGGCGCCCTCTACCCGCTTGTCCTCCACCTCTAACTCGTTGTGCACGTGGGGTAGTAACGACATTGGGGCCCATAGACTGAGTGTTCTGATAAAATCCACCCCTCCCAAGTCTGGGACAATCTCTCATGATGTGCCTAGTATCACCACACTCATAACAACCCCTCTGAGGTTATGGCTGCTTGTACTGAGTCTGTGCCAGATAACTGGAATAACAATTATAGGAACCCTGTGTCGGTGGTGCATTAAAAGAGCTTACTGGAGCACTCCGAGTATTCTAAAATTATTTCCATAACCCTGCTGATACTGAAATATGGAATTATTAAGGACGCGGGAATACCGCAAGTCCCAACATCATCCCATACAAATCTCAGCTCTTAATCATATACAAGTTTCGTAGAACCTTTCAATACCACATGAATACATCTCAGGCCAAAACTGATATAACACGTGACCTCGAAATCTGATCGTTGATAGTGGACTCCCCTCACTTGGCGCGAAGCCATAAGACACATTCCGATGATCCATAATACTAACCTTCATCGCTCGTACGACACCGGTCATAAGACACCTCAAGCCATTTATTTGGCGCATATCATCCTCGTGACAGCTAAACTCGCTTCCTCCAGTGCCTTGGTTGCTAGTATGTACCCTTCGCTAAATAGAAGTCCCATATGAACCACATAGTCTCTAATACCACAAACTATCTTCAAATCTACATCCACCTCGTGACCCTACCACGATTGTGACTATTAGGCAACTAATTAAACTTTCTTAAGATCGTCGTACTTATCAACCAGATGTCAGAACCTGCTGCACCCTCATGTGCACAACTAAATGGTCTCTCAATACTTCTGCATCCTCGATATTGTAACAATGGTTGAGCAACCCTAGCTCCCTTATAACCCTTTTGTAATAACACGAACTGTTGGCGCATAGTTGATACCGAGTGAGAAATTTTATACACGAGTGGATGCAAAAGAACATAAGATATATGCTTCAAGCTGAATAAATGTTGCACGATAAGGAATGAAAGAAGTGAAAATTTTCCTACTAGCTCTAAATCCTCTTGAAGATAAGTACATACGTCTCCGTACTGATCCGCAAGATTCTACTAAACTCATTCGTGACTCGTAGGACCTATGAACCTGGAGCTCTGATACCAACTTTTCACGACCCAAAATCCCATCACATGCGTCGTGATGACACTTAGTTTTTAAGACTAAGTAAGTCGATCATAATAACAATTCAAGCCTTTTTTATACTCGAAACCAATAGTGGAAATAATGATATAACCTCCCAAGACTGGTAATACTGAGTCACGAACTCTAACTGAATACATGAAATGATCTCAAGGAAATCGAATATACAATATTGTTCGAATAATAATTAACAGTACGAAAAAATGGAAAGACTCCAAGGAACTGCGACGACCAAGCAACTCTACCTTGAATCCTTGCGATCACACTCTAACTCTGACCGAGTCTGATATCTCTAATACATGGCTCTGCACAAAAATGTGTAGAAGTGTAGTACGAATACACCACAGTCGGTACCCATTAAGTATCAAGACTAACCTCGGTGGAGTAGTGACGAGGTACAGTCAAGACACTCACTAATCAACTACCTTGTGCAGTGTAGAAGTATATAATAATAATAATAATAATAATAATAGAAACAAATAGCAATAATATAAACAACAAGGCAACATGAACACCATAAATATTGCTTAAATGAATAAGGATCACAAATACAACCAATCAATCAAGTCCCTCAAATATACGTCTTTCAAATGTAAGTACTTCAAGTATAAATCTTTCAAATATAAAATTTTCAATAAAAATCCTTAGAATATAATCCTTTCAAATAAATATATACTTCAAATATACTCCATTTCAAATAAATATCTTTCAAATATAATTTTTTCAAATAAAAGTCCCCTTGTGATACCTCATTTCATAATAATAAAAAAGGGTCTCAGCCCACTTTCATATTTTCACGGCACCTCATACCCATATTTCTATCATGACTGCACGGATAACTCACGTGCCAAAAATATCAATATATAAAAATCTACACGATCAATTTACTTTAGAAATAGTTTAAGTAGAGAAAATGACATTTGCACTTAAATTAAAGCATCAGATAATCTACTGACTTGGATGTAAAACTTATTAATTTAAAAATAATAGTAACTTCATTTATTTAAAACAAATTAGTCATCTAAAATGAGTAAAAATCAGAAATATAAATCTTCAGAGTCTCGTACAAAAAAGCCAAAGCCAACACAATACAACAAGGAGCACAAAACACATAATAATAAAGTCAACTAGTACATCACGAAAGAAGACAAGAATTTACATATCACGAAAAATATAATAACCAAAGGCAAGTGCAGCCATAGAAAAATATATCAACAAAGGGCACTCCTAAGATACCGTCTCGTAGTCCCAAAAGTAAATGCTCAACAGGGAATCTCACGAGGTATCGCCTCATAGTCCCAAAAGTAAATGCTCAGTAGGGAATCTCCCGAGGTACCGTCTCGTAGTCCCAAAAGTAAATATGCAAGACAAGGGGATATCCCGAGGTACCGCCTCGTAGTCCCACAGTAAATATGCAAGACAAGGGGATCTCCCGAGGTACCGCCTCATAGTCCCAAAAGTAAATATGCATTAACAGGGGCACTACAAGTGCTCAAATATTACAACATTTCACAAGTTACACCTCAAGTGCTCAATTATCACATCATTCATAAATTGCACTACAAGTGCTCAAATATCACAACATATCACAATTTGCACCTCAAGTGCTCAAATATCACATCATTCACAAATTGCACTATAAGGGCTCAAATATCACAACATATCACAATTTGCACCTCAAGTGCTCAAATATCACATCATTCACAAATTGCACTATAAGGGCTCAAATATCACAACATATCACAATTTGCACCTCAAGTGCTCAAATATCACATCATTCACAAATTGCACTATAAGGGCTCAAATATCACAACATATCACAATTTGCACCTCAAGTGCTCAAATATCACATCATTCACAAATTGCACTATAAGGGCTCAAATATCACAACATATCACAATTTGCACCTCAAGTGCTCAAATATTATAACTTACCGCATAAATCAACAATAATATTATTTTCCACAATAAGGAGCCCACGGCTCGACCATGATGTACACAACATCTTAACAAAATATTCGGGAGTGAACAACTCAATCGAATAATAGTTTACAATTTGGCACTTTGCCTCAATATAATTCAATGCCTTTATAATTCAATACCAAGTTTTCAACAACATGAACGTAAAGGTAATTCATCAAGGAACAACACCTCTTTTAAATCACAACTTTAGAAAATATATTGATTTATTCATCTTATTAACTAAATTTTTCATTTAAATTATCTATAGATAAAATCAATAATGAAATTATTTTTCATAAAAATGGCATCTCAAACAAATACAGAGTTCATATAAAGGTCAAGTGGCAATCACCAAATTATCATATAAAAACAGCCTCGGCAAACAAGGAATGAGGCATAACAAATAAGGGATTTAGTAAGTTCCAAAATTTTTCCAATTTAATACATAAAGGTGTCTACGAATTTTAACCGATATAATTTACACATATAAATCAAGTACGTACTCGTCACCTCGTGTACATGATTTTTAATCACACAATTTTTACATAAGAGTCAATGCCTAAGGGGAAATCCCCCACACAAGGTTAGGCAAGATACTTACCTATTTGAATTTATGTCGATATTCAAAAATAGCCTTCTTGCTTGAATTAACCTCCGGACAGCTCAAATCAATCCAAATTAATTGTATAACTTTATTAAAATTTATCAGAACCAATTCCGGATAATATAACTTCGATTTACATTTTTATTCTAAAAAGTTATCACGACCCAAATTAACCCTCCATAAGGTGTCGTGACGGCACCTAGTCTTTACGACTAGGTAAGCCTAATATTACGAAAAATGTAAAGAAAATACAACATTTTTAAAGATAAACAGCATATTGTGAATAATCAAAAGTACCACTCGGCATATACAAAATAAAATTTCCCCAAGACCCGGAATATTACTAAGTCATAAGCTGCAATAATCTATGTAGCTTTATACAAAAGTCTGAAGATAATAAGGAATATCTCTAGGCGAGGGAGTAGAAGGAGACTCCGATGATCTGCGGACGCAAGCAGAAGTACCTTGAAGTCTCATAGAATCAGCAGCGCACATGAAAACATGTGCAGGAAAGGGTATGAGTACACCACAATGGTACCCAGTAAGTGCCAAGCCTAACCTCGGTCGAGTAGTGACGAGGTCAGGTCAAGGCCCTATCGGAGTAAATATAATAAATTAAACAGTAAAAGATATAACTAAAATTTACAGTAACACAGTTAAAGAACTTTTTGAAAATTTAACAGTTAAGGGAGCCCTCGGCTCAGAACAAGGTAAACACAATGGGGAATCTCCGGGGATACCGTCCAGTAGTTTCGAATGAATACGCGGTACAGGGGGATCTCCCGGAATACGTCTGTAGTCCAAAAGTAAATATGTAGTGCTGGGGGATCTTCCGGACTACGTCCGTAGTCCCAAAGTAAATATGCAAGACATGGGGATCTCCCGGAATGCGTCCGTAGTCCCAATTTAAATATGCAAGACGGTGGATTTTCCGGAATACGTTCGAAGTCCCAATTTAAATATGCAACGCAAGATGAAATGACAGGTCTGGCATCGAGTTATACAGTTTATACTGAATACAGATAAGGAAAGTAGGGACTTAACTAAGCATGGCGCACAGAATGTCAAATAGACAGTTAAAACATGTAAGTATGCTTCTCTAATCTAAGCTAAATAATTAAACGTATTAGTGCAATTTAATAAGGGAAAACAGTTTATGATTTAGAAAGGAAAAACGGGATTTTTGCAATAATAGTCCGTGTACGTACTCGTCACCTCACGTACACGGCGCCCACACATCAATTAATATCAAACATCCTAAGGGGAAAGTCCCCAACACATGGTTAGGCAAGCCACTTATCTCGAACCGCTCAAATCAACTTGATATCACGTTCTTGCCACGAGTATCTGACTTCAAATGGCCCGAATCTATTCATATTAATTTCATAATATAAATATAACTACAAGTAGCTAATTTAACAAATTAATTGGAAGCTAAAACGTGAAATTAGGAAAAACGCCCAAAAAGTCTCCCCGAACCAACTTCTCGGAATCGGGTAAAAATTATAAATTATGAACACCCATTCACTCACGAGTTCACTCATCCAAAATTTATCCAATTCCGACACCTAGAACTCGATCAAAACCCAAAAATTCAATTGGGGAACTTTTCCCCCAAATTCCCACTCTTTCACTTAAATCCCTTGATTAAATGAGGAAAATTGCTATAGATTAATGAAATATACACGAATTAGAGTTAAGAATTGTTACCCATTGATTTCCTCTTCACAACCCTTGCAAAATCGCCTTCTCCCGAGCTAAAATTCGAATTGGAGAAAAATGAGGAATGAACCCTCGAATCTGCCTCTTCAACCCAACGATTTCCGCACTTGCGGTCACGCACCTACGGACAAATCCATCGTAGGTGCGAAGTCCACTTACTTGGGCTGGGTCCGCACCTGCGACCCCTGGGCCGCATCTGCGGTTCCGCTTCTACGGACAACCAGCCGCACCTGCGAGCCCAGCTTGACAACCCATTTCTACACCTGAGAGCTCGCGAGTGCGGTCACACTTGCGCACCTGTGCTCCATCACCAGCCCCACCAGTTCCGCATCTGCGCACTCCCTACGCACATGTGGCTTACGCATCTGCGCCCTCTCTTCCGCAGGTGCGAAACACCAGAACCAACAAAGGCACCAGATTTTCCTAAGTCCAATTTCATTCCGTTAAGCATCCAAAAAACTCCTGAGGCCCCCGAGACCTCAAGCAAACATACCAACCAATCCTAAAATACCATACGAACTTAGTCGAGCCTTCAAACCACATCGAACAACACCAAAATCAAGATTAAGCACGGATTCAAGCCTAAGAATTTAGAATTTTCCAAATTCTACAAACGATGCCGAACCACATCAAATCTAGTTCGAATGACCTCAAATTTTACACACAAATCACAAATGACACTACGAACCTACAACTCCTTTCAGAATTCCATTCTGAGCTCGATATCAAAATTTCCACTATCGGTCGAAATCGCCAAAACTAACTTTCGCCAATGCAAGCCTAAATCTACGATAGACTTCCAAAACACATTCCGGACGCACTCCTAAGCTCAAAATCACTCAACAGAGCTAACAGAGTCGACGGAATTCTATTCCGGATCTGTCTTCATACAGTTTCGACTACGGTCCAAATTCTAAGACTTAAGCTCTCATTTAGGGACTAAGTATCCCAAAATACTCCAAAACTCAAAACCAATCATCCTAGTAAGTCACAATAGCAGAAATAGATATGGAGAAAGTAGTTAATAGGTGTTCGAGGCTCTAACTCTTAAAACGATCGGTCGGGTCGTTACAAAAGTCAACAAAAGTCAACGCGGGACCCGCCTCTCGGAACCCGATATAATATTTACGAAATACGAACACCCATTCCGATATGAGTTCAACCATACTAATTTTATCAAATTCTGATAACAACTCGACCTCCAAATCTAAACTTTCCGTTTTTTGAAACATTATGCAAAAATCTTGATTTCCTACATTTAAATCCGAATCAAATGATGAATAAAACTATAGATTTATGAAATATAAACACTTTCGGATATAGGACACTTACTTGAGTTGAAATCGTGAAGAAATCCTCAAAATCGCCTAAGAACCCAGCTCCCAACATTCCAAAATGAAATGAAAGAGTTACCGATTTTTGGTGCCTTATGTTTCTGTCCATTTCCGCTTCTGCGGATAAATTGGTCACATTTGCGGGCTCGCTTCTGCGAGAAAAATTCCTCTTCTGTGAAGGTGCACTATCCAGCCAAAGGTCGCACCTGCGGACAGAGTGCCGCTTTTGTGCAATCGCAGAAGCGATGGCCAAACGCGCACCTGCGAAGCTTGTCGCTTTTGTGATCCAACCTCCGCTTCTGCGGTCCCGCAGGTGCGGAACATACATCGCACCTGCGACCTCTGCCCAGGCTGCCCAACGTCGCTTCTGTGATGAGCCTTCCGCAGAAGCGAAAATACCAGTAGCAGATTTCCAGTTGTTCCTTCAAGTCCAAAAATCAATCTGTTAACCATCCGGAATTCACCCGAGGCCCTCAGGTCTTTAATCAAATATACCAAAATATAATACGAGCTTAGTCGAGACTTTAAACCATGTCAAACAACGCTGAAATTATGAATCGCGCATCGAATCGGATTATGAGTTTTCAAATCTTCCAACTTCTATATTTTGCGGTGAAACGTATCAAATCAATCCGGAATAACTTCAAATTTTGCACGCGAGTCATAAATGACGTAATGGAGCTGTTTCACTTTCCGGAATCGAAATCCGACCTCGTTATCAAAAATTCAACCTTCGGTCGAACTTTTCAAAATCTTCTATTTTTTAACTTTCGCCAAAATGCGTCAAATTGTCCTATGGACTTTCAAACCCAAATCTGAGCATATGCCTAAGTCCAAAATCATCATATGAAGCTATTGACACCATCAAAATTCCATTCCGTGGGTGTTTGCTCAAAAGTCAACTCTCCGGTCAACTCTTTCCATTTAAACTTCAAAAATGAGAATTGTTCTTTAAATTTAATTTCGAATCTTCCAAAAATCAAACTCGACCACACCCGCGGGTCATAATACATATTACGAAGCTGCTCGAGACCTATAATCACTGAATGAGGCGTAAATTCTTAAAATTACAAGTCGGGTCGTTACACATGTCCTGACAAATTAAGGTACGAGATGAAAAACTAAATGACCACATCTTGTTATGATTGATCAAATAACTTGACACTAACATATATACTGCACTACACATCGTGATATTTCTTCAAGAAGAAAATTTTGGCAAAAATTGTATGATCAATATAAGATGAGTGACACTTGTACAATGTAACTTATAAAGGTCTAGATTACATTAATTTAACAAGCATTCTAGCCATTGTAAAAGGATAAGTCTTGGAAAGCATTGGTATGCAATAGGGTCAATGGTTCGGTTCGATCTGTTATTTGATAAAATTTATACTATACCAAATTTTTGGTTATTTTATTTTGTATAACTAAATTAAACTTTTCGAAACCGTTCCAATTATCTTGGTCTCTCTTCGATATCGGTACGATTCGGTTAATTTTTCGGTATCTTTTTTAAAATGTCATGCAAGAGTCGTTAGTTCAAGTTAGAATGCGATAATTTGTACTTGCATAGGACTTTGGCAAAACTCTCTCGATATTTTTACTATTTTAAAAGTGATAACCAAAGGAACATGAAAGATATCTAGAATAGAGATTCATTCGAGTATTCTATGGTAGTGTAAAACAAATTAAGTAAAGATAAGAGAAATATAAATTATACGAGTGGAAAGATACTAATCAAGTTGGAACTCAAAAATAGAGTTTATTAAAAGATTATTATCCAACAAGAGAAATCTAAATCATACGAGAGGAAAGATATTCAATACCTTGTGGCTTGTCACTGAAGATCGCTGGAATACCTAGTGGCTTGCTACTCAAGATGTTAGAACTAATTTAGTTTCGATGAGTAGTAAAATAGGTTTGAAAGTTGGAATTTCGGATATTAATCCCAAAACCCAAGGAAAAAAAACTTAATGCTTTGTTAATTTTAAACTTAATACATAAAATATATTTTTCGTATATAAATTTATTCGGTATCGTTATAAATTTATATTAAAATAAACCTAATAATTAGCTCGGTACGATAGGTTTAGTCGGTTTTTAACTCAAATAGGCGTCTACCTAATTTGTTAAACTAAAAATAGCCGGTAGATATATAATATTTGTATAATTCATATATAATATATGTATAACCATATATATTCTATCTATATCGACTATAAAATATAAACATTGAATCAGGCCGGCTATTTGTATAACAATCCCAATATCAATCTCGGGGCTCATCTAATAGGCCTTTTACGCGTCTCTTTCTATGAGAAAAATCCAAACGTGGGCCTTTAACGTGTACTGTACACTAGGAGGAAAATGCTAGCTAACCCTATTTTATTTTATCACGTAAAAGTAACAAATGAAAAACGATAGGGAGGCCTCTATTGGAATAGTCTATTTTAATTTATTTGCATAAACGTGAACTTGAGATTTGTTCATGGTAATGTTACTTACAAATATAATAATGTTACTTATATATCTTAAAAATTAATATTAAGAAAAAATTAAATATACGAATATATTATAAAAATAATAAATAAAATAGCATTAAATTATTTTAATTATAAGTAAAATACCTGGGTAAAAGTATATTATATAGCATATAATATAAATGCTATTACATAAATTAGAGGATTTATAATGTCAAAGGCATAATAAACTTTTTGGGTGAAAAAATTGTAAAATTTGACCAAAGTAATTATTATGATAACTAGAGTATAGTAAAATAATTTTTGTGTACCAAAAGAAAAAAAAATTACTTTGAATATTAACACAAAATTAAATCACTTTTACGTAATAAAAAAAATGACTTTTAAGCACAATTGAATTATCACCTATAAATTTACTCGATTTATTGGCACTATTGTTATGAATTAACTGCACTTGTCATTTCTTCACCCAAATGAGATTACACAAAGAAAACACAAAAAAAGGGGATTGGGGTGTAGAACATTTGAAGAGTCAAAACCAAATACATATCCTAATTAAAATCAGGAAAGCTAAATTGCTTGACATTATTAGTATCAATCATGACATTCTGAAACATAGACCCTAATAATGTCGAAGTGGGTAATTAGTTTTTCAACCAATGTAGTACATTGGATCCGGCAATTTGAAAGTGCGGTCACCAACAAAATCACCAAGCAAATCACTCCACTGGTCTCCTATGTTGCCAACAATTCTGTATCCAGCTTTCACCAACTCTGCCCTTTTCCCTGACTTGTACATTACTGAGGATCCTGTATCATTTACTCCCCTGCACCCAAATACTCATATCATATCAATTACAATATGCCTAAAATGCTTAGTTTTAGACAGTCAATTAATATTCTTACTTCAAGATGAGCTTCACCCAAGAATGGTAGCCAACTTTCTTTAGGTTAGCAATCCTGACTTGTCTGAATTCTTCCTTAGTTCCCGTGATAAAGACTGGTTTAATACCCATAGCCAACAACGTTCTGTACAGAAACAGAGCGCCTGGAACTGCTGGTGCTTTTCCTTCTCTCGTCCACTCGTCAAACTTCGTTCCGTTGAATTTTGTTGCCCTGATAACAATTAAAAGTACACTTTATTAGTCAAGAACTTGAGTTTTACATGGCTACTTCAATAGAGACGATCCATGTGTTTACATCACTGAACCTATTGCGCATTTGTAATTATGGGTTCAGAACATAGTATTTGTTGAAATTTTAGTAATTTTTCACATACTATATCTAAACAAAAGTTGTATTTACTAAAACTTACCCAAAGGCGACATCAGAACGAGCATAATAAGGAAGGTTAGAGAGAGTGGTTTCATCAATATCAAAGACCCAAACATCCTTGCCGTCTTTGGCAATTTTGAGGGTTTTGGCATACTGAATAGCCGCGACGACCACAGCGTTGCAGTCGTCGCGGTACTGCTTGCCAAGCATGTAGTGCCCCACGTAGCTTTCGCATTGAAGGGGCACTAATTTCCAGTTTTGGATGTTGTTGGTTTCAACTGCCAGACGCCAGCTCAGGCAGTTGATTTGAGGAACGTGGCGGCCGGCGGAACCAGCCGTCGGCCGCAGAGGGTGGATTTGGTTGGGAATAGACGCTTTGGCAGCTACCGCTGCCATGGAAATAAGGAGGAGGAAGAAAAATGCCCTCATGTTTTTGTTATGTTTGTTACTCTAATTAGTAAGTAGGAGGTACTAACATGGTTGTGTGATTGGCCCTTTATATAAAGTTTGAACTGACCTTTCATCTCATGACAAGTTAGTGAATTACATTTCTAGCATTTCTTCCGCGTGCTATTTATCCATATTTTTTACTCTTTTCGTTTTTGGTTTTCTAGTATATTTATTGTGACCGGCATTTCAAAAAAATAATAAGGGGTCGATTTGATATACATATTAGTTATGTGAGAATTATAATATAGAAATTATTTATATGTGATTAATATAAAGAGATTTTTATGCGATAATTAATAATAAAAAATATTATATATTTTAATTACTTATGTTTAATCTCACAATACTAATATACGTATTTTTAATTTATATTTTATTTCGTACAAAATAATAAATAGATGTTTACATAACTTAATATAAGTATTATTTAATACCATCTGCCAAATGTTACATTAGTTATGCGATAATTTTTTTCTTCTTTTGTTATGAGACCAATCAAACTGTATTATCTCGCGAAATTTTAAACCACCAATCGAACAACCCCTAAATGAGAAGTTCATTATATGAGCTAGAGTCAAAACATCTAAATTTTAATATGAAATGAGGCATCATCTTTATTTTTTTTAAATAGTAACATTTACATACTTAAAAGAACAAAGAGTACTTAAAATTACAGGTTATTATAATTTCCAAAAAAAATACTCGTACATGACTTGGTGGTTGTGCTATCCAAATAAAGGTCAAAAGTGTATTAAATTATTGACGTTCAAGTACAAATTTTTGCAGTATTTTATGTGAATTCACGTGAGGCCTATAGTCAAACAGAGTAAAGACTGGCTCATTTTCCGTATTTTATCTGTCACTATTTACATCGTTTTATACAAGGTATGTAAAAGACGAGGTCCTTTTCTTTTTCTTTGTCCTCTTTACTTTTCCTGTAAAAAGATCATGAAAAAGGGATCTGGATTCGCTATGATAATCACCGTCTCCCCACTCTCGCTAAGCTGCATTTGATTAGAAATGGGAAGTTGCTATATATAGCCTTTAGGATAGGAGAGAAAGCTAATTAATTGTGTCAACTTAAATTTTGACTAATAAAGTAAAACGGAAGGAGTATTGATAAACTTGTATTCAATGATTTAACGGAAGCTTCAGTGCAAGTAAGTGTTTACTATTTGACCCAAAATTTAGATATGGGTTTAGACAATTAAATTTAATAAAATAGAGTCAATCTTAGCAATATTAATGTCCAAAAGATATATTAACTAATTTTGTAGTAAGATAATACGTATATTATCTAAGTAGCAATAAATGTTGATAACACTAACAATATTCAATGATCCAAAAAGGAAGGGGATGGCATTAAATAACAATAAATAGCAATAAATGACATTTAAGTAAATAAGAACATGCGAGTCACCCAAAAAGGATGATATCCGTGAATATTCTTTCTGACAATGATGAATGATTGATGAGCCTCTGAATATTCACATTGTTTTTGGATTGTGTGGAAAAGTTCGGCACGAATCTTTAAAAAAAGTATATTTTGTATGTGTCAATAAAACAAGATTCTATAGAGAAAGTCAATGTGTTATCTTACAAGTGAATATCACGTCCCCCGTAACTATGTCTCTTTTTATTTATAAGGGAACATATGTCTAACACCCCTAATATTACAGATCAAGTCTTATCTAAAACTAGCCGTTATTATTCCTTTTTAAGAGGAGTGCTCATCCTAGTCCTCGGCATGTGATGATTCCTCGACTAAATCCTTCGTTTCTCGCTAGATCACTTTGACCTTGAATTCGCTTCTTGCTGAAGTCATACTGAGGACACGTGTGGAAGCTCTCGAAGGCCCTCTTCATGCTGATATGATCTAATCATAACTAAGTTAATTTTTGGCCATACATTTACCACGTTGAAACTATGTTTACAAATAAAAAGTATATATACGCAATTTTTTTAACACCCTAAGTAAGAGATCGCTAACTTTCAAATTTATCTAAGACATAAAACTGGACAACCATTTATGATTTACGTTTTCAATTTTACTGCTAGGAACTGCCCCCTTGTCCGCCATATTTTGGCTTGGACGTACCTAATATCTACTCCATTCTCTTTATTTCACACCTCTCAGTTATTGCAGATAAAAAAAAAATACAATGAGCACAATTTCCTTAAGTTTTGCTTTTCCATTTTATTTTATCATCAAATAGATACAAAGTTAGAGACAATGAATCGTTAAAAGATTTTTGCACGTTTATTAAGAAACTTTTTGTTTAATATTAAATTCATATTCTTATTTACAAGATTATACTTTATTTCCTCAAACATTATCTGAAAACTGATAAAACTTTTTAAAAAGTTGTAAATATAAAAACAATTAAGGCCTTGTTCGTTTTCAAGAATTATTTTTAATTAAATATATTTGCCTAAAGCGATGGCCAATCGATGGGTCGCTCGCCACACCAACCGCAATAATCAATATTCCTTATTTTTGCAGTATCTTATGTGAATTCACGTGAGGTGTATAGTCAAACAGAGTAAAGACTGGCTCATGTTCAGTATTTTATCTGTCACTATTTACATCTTTTTATAAAAGGTAGGTAAAAGACAAGGTCATTTTCTTCTTTTTTTTCCCTCTATACTTTTCCTGTAAAAAAAAAAAAGGAAAAAGGGATTTTGTATATCAATGTAAGGAAGTGTTTACCACGTTGAAACTATGTTTACAAATAAAAAGTATATATACGCGATTTTTTTAACACCCGAGTTAAAGAGATCACTAACTTTCAAATTTATCTGAGACACAAAACTGGACAACCATTTATGATTTACGTTTTCAATTTTACAGCTAGGAACAGCCCCTTGTCCGCCGTATTTTGGCTTGGACGTACCTAATACCTACTTCCTTCTCTTTATTTCACATCCTCTAAATTATTGCAGATACAAAAAAAACAAAGAGCACAATTTCCTTGAGTTTTACTTTTCTATTTATTTTATCATCAAATAGATATAAACAGTAAGGGACAAAGAATTGTTTGAAGATTTTTTGCACGTTTATTAAGAAAATTTTAAAATATTAATTCATATTCTTATTTTACTAGATTATATTTTATCTCCTAAAACATTATTTGAAAACTGATAAGACTATTAAAAAAGTTGTAAATATAAAAACAATTAAGGTCTTTTTCGTTTTCAAGAATTATTTTGAATCAAATTTATTTGCCTAAAGCGATGGCCGATGGATCGCTTCGCCACACCAACCACAGTAATCAATTATTATACTTAGAGAATAAGATACACAGTAATTATTCTTGTCACGACGACCAAGTCATCTTTTCCTTTTCGGTCTTTTCCACATTATTTAAATTCGATATTTGTTATTGTTCACAATAAGTGATCATTTAAAAAAAATATATTTACTTAATTAATTGTTACCCTGACACATTAAAATATATAAATAAGAATAAATTTTAGAAAAATAAAATTAATTCTTTTTCTTAATTATGTAAATGGAGGATGGAGTAATAAATAACAATTCTCATAAGCTATAATGTATTTTATCACTAAAGTGAGTTACAATAAAGTAAGAGCCATGCAAGTCGCATGTCTCTGCTTTTGCGCTATACGAATAGAAAATAGAAAGTTGTATCTTCATTAAGAAGATTAGGGATTTACAGCGAAAATCTAAAAATCTTACCAAACGGATAATCCGAATCAAATCGGAAAAAAAAAAAATGATATGGTTTGGTATTAGAAAATAAAATTCGACCATAATTGTTTTAGTTTGGTTTTAACTAAAAAAAGTCAAACCGAAACCAAACCAACCAGATAGTATATTTACTTAATTTTAAAAATATTTTATACATATAAATTTTTATTGTAATGTAATTTATAAATATTTCTTACACTTTTTCACAATTTTATATTTTAACGTATTATTTCAAGTTTAGAGTTAACATTCTTGAATGGTAAATAAATTTTATAACCCATAAATGTAATAACTCAAATAAAATTCAAATCAATACTAATGCTAACAAAAGAAATTCAATTCAATACTAGAAATGACGATAGTGTTGGATAATTATTTTAGTTTTACATTGGTTTAGCATAACTTAGTTTATCTTTTTCTTTAGTTCTTAGTTATGTAATTAATATTGGTACTTATTAGCTATACTTATTTTAGCATGACATGTATAATATTTTTAGATTATGTTAATTTTTTATTATGGGTTATTAATTAGCAATATTTGTTTTATGTAATTTCATTATTTTATCTTTGTTATTGAATATTTTAGTATAATGCTATGACTTATCTCATATTATTGTGTTAGTTTCTTGGAAAACACATTATATAATTGTATTTTACTAGGACTAAAGAAATATTTGGAACACAAGTTACATATTTTATGTTATAAAGAATTTATCGGAAAAAACTCAAAAATCCGAAAAACCCCGGGAAAAAAAACTCGAGAAAAATCGAGATTGAAACCCGACTTTGTTGGCTTGGTTTGCTTTATAAATTTAAAAACACCATTGATTTGATTTGATAATTGAAAAATCTGAACCAACCCGACCTATGTACACCCATACTTACAAATTTGGACTAACTTAGTTCTAGTTTTTTTTTTCCAACGCCTCATCTTGCAAACTGAATATAGAAAAGAGAATTTATTTGATGACTATCGTGTGTAAACTTCTGTCGTTGAAGACCTCGCAAATAGTGTGGAGCATAAGCAACAAATGCGAAACAGGAATTACTAAGCACAATCGTTATGAATATTTAAGAATTGTGCATTTCAAGAATCAAATCGAAATAGAAGTCTTAATAAAAATAAAGATAAAAATTGCTCAATTTCGAATAGTTTGAGATATATTTAACCCTAATGAACACAATTACTTGTTTTTTGCTTTCTCCGTTTTCTTATCAAATAAATACGAAAGTAAGAATCAACTGTAATGTCGCTGTTGCTTGCAACACCAACCACTCTAATCAAATCCAAATATCAAATAGAATATTTCCTGGCCCATCAATTATTCTTGTCCACATTATTCTTCGCTTTTTTTTAGAACCTGTCACTTGTCCACATCATTTTTCTAATTTTCAAATAAAAGAACTATTCTTGGTAGTAGGATTAGTGGTGGCGAAATCACAAAAGAACCATTGTCTATCCACATTATTCATTAAAAATAAATTAGATAATGAACTTTTTAAACGGGTCAAATATGAGTAAGAAACATATTATCCACTTAAAAAATAGATAACTAATGAGTTTAATTTTTATATTTATAAAACCTCAAATTGGAGGTTCCACGATTTTGGGAACTAAGAATTCTCTCAATAGTAATCATATTCAAGAGACAGAATACCTAAAAACCTCCCTAAACTTGATACGGATTATCAGTAACAACCCTAAATTATTTGTGGTCTTAATTAACCCCCTCAACTTGGCTTTTTGAGAACCATTACTCCCCTAGACGCTGGTGTGGCAAAGAGTGTGGGTGCACTCTCTTTTAAGTGCGTGGGAATGAAGAAAAATTGAAAAATCAGCTTCCAAATAGATTATTTTTTAACTTTTAATTATCATATAGTCATATATAATGATTTATTTGTTACAACTATGTATTTCTTCTTGCTTCATCTTAACATATAATGTGGACTTTACTCTAACCTTTTTTATTTTTAATTTCTTCTAAGATATAATATCTATTTGCTCCAACTGTATATATATATATATATATATATATATATATATTTTTTGTTTTTGGCCAAATTTGTAGAACGTTTGGTAAGAACTCTGTCATGTTAGCCAAATAAAAAACTTTTAGCAAAAATAATGGAGTACATGTTGTGTATATTTTCTGTTTTTTTCTTTATATGTAATGTCTATTTATTTTAATTGTGTATTTTATTTTCGAGTCAAACCAATAAAAAAATTGGTCATAGCTCCATTATGTTTTACCAAATAAAAAAGGTATAGTTAAAATAATGAACGTGCAATTGTACACTCTTTATATTTCTTCTTTTGATGCAATGACTATTTATTTCAACTGTGTATTTTTACTTTTTTATGTAAAATCTGAAAACAAATATTTTAGAGCACCATAATTTAGAGCTATATAAAAAATTATAGCCAAAATAATAAATTTCAAGCTATGTATTTTTATAACTTTTTAGATGTCTTACTATTTATTTCAATTGTATAAATATTTATTTTCAGGTTAAATTCAAAAAAAGAATAACTAAAATTTTATTATTTTTGGCCAAATAAAACAAATTAGCCTAAATAATGTAGTTCTATCCAAGTTTTATTGTAAATTTTATTCGAAAAAAATTATCTAAAAAAGTAACATACTTAAAAAGATAAAAATATATTTTAATTTTCAAAAAATGTCACATGGACAGAAAAATGCTATATAAAAAATTATAGCCAAAATAATAAATTTCAAGGTATGTATTTTTATAACTTTTTAGATGTCTTACTATTTATTTCAATTGTATAAATATTTATTTTCAGGTTAAATTCAAAAAAAGAATAACTAAAATTTTATTATTTTTAGCCAGATAAAACAAATTAGCCTAAATAATGTAGTTCTATCCAAGTTTTATTGTAAATTTTGTTCGAAAAAAATTATCTAAAAAAGTAACATACTTAAAAAGATAAAAATATATTTTAATTTTCAAAAAATGTCACATGGACAGAATAATTTACGTGACAGGCGAATGCATGCCACTTTCCTGATATGAGATCATCCAAGGGGGTAACAACTATCGAATAACCAAGTATATGGGGGTTTAAAGGTATTTATCCTATTCAAGAAGCCATAAAATATCGATTAACCTATTTTTTATCCATATTAAATATGAATCGGATAGAATAATTTATTCTTTTTTGCATTATATATTTTTTAGGCATCTCATATCCTATCCGACCCGGCCGTTTACCATGGATATACGAGTAGTTTTAAGTGGTGCCCTTTAACACGTGACTAATATGATTGACCTCACTGCCTAATGCTATATTGTAGTTTTTGTACTTTTGACCAGCGATTCATAGCATGCTCTATTACTGACAATGCCAAAGGAGAGACCAGTAATGGACTAACCACCCCTCCAGCGGATCGGAGGGAAGGCAATCAGGCTACGGATGTTCAGACCTGGGTTAGTGGAGTAACGAAATTTGATATTTCATTTTGTCTGTGAACTCTTGCTCGTGTATTGGTTTACTAGATACGATTAGCCAGGGCATATGTGAACTCTTGCTCGTGTATCGATGCACTAGTTACGATTAGTCTGGACTTGCCCGGGCCCAATAGCAATAGACAAATATTTTAATCTATAAGTTTCAAAAAAAATTCTAAAGAAGTATTTTAAAATTAAAATTGATACAATCTTATTCAAGATCAACAATTCTCAAGAAAAATAAAAAGAATTAGCTATATTATCATTCCGAAAATAAATATTAGAAGATATCGATATTTAAAAAAAATTATTAATAATTTTACATCTCAAAAGTTAGAACAATAGTTTTTTGGAGGAAGATTGTTTTTTATTTTTTAAATTTAAGACCTCCAAATAAATTTTGACTTTAGGCCATTAAAGTGCTTGAGCTGTCCTTGTATCGTGGCACAGTTACTCTAATCTCAGTAATATCATCTTTTTTTATTTGTTTAATTATAATTGACGTAGTAACATTTACTTTATAATTTTTTGAGAGTGCAATTTCAAAATAACAGCAATAGCTCAATGTGGATAGAGTTAAACGCAAATGTAACATTGACTTCTTGTTGACATCTTAAGAAATTAATTGGAGAAATATGATAAATTTGATTTCTCTTTTTAGTATACTATTAATTTCAAATCGTGTTTGCAGGCACGGAACAAAAGTTTCAAAATGTTGCAGACGAAGCGCTTGGATTAGTACTCGTGCTTTTCTCAGTTATTGCCTGTTTGAGCGGGGTATTTTCTAATTTTTGGAAATGTTATTCCTTTTTGGTAGAGTTCTAGACAATATATTAGTTCACTTTAATTACCTAAAAAATTAAATTCTGTTATGAATATATTATACTATGGATGTTCATTTAGTACTTTGTTGTAAATAAGCTTCCTGAAGAAGCTTATCTATATGAGGCTCCGCCGTAAATATGTTTATCCACTTAGTACTCCATTGGAAATAAGCCTCCTCNTTAGTACTCCATTGGAAATAAGCCTCCTGAAGAAGCTTATCCTTTCGGTACTCCGTTATGGATAAATATTACCCATGGTAGAAGATTATCTATATGTGGTACAACAACTTAAAGTAGCAGCTTACACAGCAGCTTGCAGTAGTAGCTTACACAGCAGCTTGCAGTAGCAGCTTACACAGCAGCTTCCTTTCTTGTTCATTATGTACAGAAGTTTGAAGTTTGAATAATATATCAGTTTCTCTCTACAATTGTCTTTACTTTACAGTTTTTATTTTATAACACGTTATCAACACGAGACTCTGCCATCTCGA
>AWOL01S0000224.1:0-18916 GCA_000715115.1 Nicotiana otophora | reverse complement strand
TTTGCCCAGAAATGCTTTGCAATCCCACTGTCAATCAATATTGTCCTTGCCATGTCTTCAAGAGTTCTATTCTTCCTCTCCAGAACACCATTTTGTTGAGATGTTCTTGGAGCTGAAAAATTGTGAGTGATACCATTTTCAGTACAGAACTTATCAAATTTGGAATTGTCGAACTCTGTCCCATGATCAGACCTGATGCAAGCTACATTATTACCCATCTTCACTTAAATCATTTTGACGAAGGCAACAAACACTTCGAAGGTTTCATCCANGAAACAGAGTCCAGGTGAATCTGGAGTAATCGTCAACTATAACGAAGATATATTTCTTTCCTCCCCTACTTGCCACCCTCAGGGGTTCACATAAATCCATGTGAAGAAGATCAAGTGGCCTTGAGGTACTGACTTCCTTTATGGGCTTAAATGAGGATCTGACTTGCTTGCCTTTTACACATGCATCATACAATTTGTGATCCTTGAAACTTGACTTGGGCAGACCACGAACCAGGCCCTTCCTGACCAATTTGTTCAGCAACGTGAAGCTTGCATGACCCAGCCTCCTATGCCATAATTCAGCATCATCATCAACAACACTTAGACAACTGAGATTGCCATTCTACAGAGACTCAAAATCTGCAACATAGATATTTTTGTATCTTTTTGCTACTAAAACCACCTCACCAGTCACTAGGTTTGTGACTGTATATATCTTTGACACAAATTCGACCTTGTTTCCCTTATCACAGATCTGGGAAACACTTAGCAAGCTGTACTTCAACACGTTCACGTAGTACACATTTTCGATTGTNGACACAAATTCCACCTTGTTTCCCTTGCCACAGATCTGGTAAATACTTAGCAAGCTGTACTTCAACCTATTCACGTAGTACACATTTTCGATTGAGTGTGAGAGAGACTTCCCAATCTTTCCAACTCCCAGAATGTATCCTTTCTTGCCATTTCCAAAGGATACACTCCCTCCTTGCAGGGCCTTAAGTGAAAATATATTATTTGTACTTCCAATCATATGCTTTGAGCAGCCACTATCCATGTATCATTATAGGCTACTTCCTTTCACTGTTCCCTGCACAAAAGAACCAGGAGTTAGACTTAGGAACCCAAACGAGTTTGGGTCCATTCTAATGAGGACAAGGGTGAATGAGGGATCTTCTGGTCCAAGCAGGCATCGTACACTTTTTATATTAGGGACCAGGTTCTCTACCAGTAGTTATTTTTTCAGCGAAAACTTTGTTTTTCTGTTGTGACTAAAATCTGGCCTTACAGTTTTCTTTAAAGTACCAGTGTTGCCACAGTGAGTGCAAAGCTAATTATCAAGTACAATAACGTACTTGCTATGAGGATTGTAAGGAACCTTTTCCCTTTGGAACCTAATCCCCTGCCTGTTTCCCCCATTGTTAGTGTACATGGTAGTGATAGCATCAGAGGACCAGGTCCACTTGAGTGAGTTTTCAAGGTCACTCTTCACTCTTCCTAGTTCTTCATGAAGTTGTTTGCTTTTCTCAAGCTCAGCACACAAACTGGACTTCACTGAATTTAACTCACTTTCAAGCTTAATGTGTGCCTCACTTGCAACTTCCTTTCCCTTTTGAGAATTTGCAGGCCTACTCTCCATTTTAAGTTCCCCAATTATTTCCTTCATGTCCACTAGCACCACTAATAGGTCATCTCTCTCATGCTCAATTTTAGCAACCCTCTCAGTTAAGATTTCTTTTTATTTTCTTATATAATCAATGGTCTCTTTTTGGTCTACCACAACGACCATTAGACCATCTCTTTCATGTTCTGCATTTGTAATGTTTTTATCTAAGGCATCTTTTTCTTTCTTCAGGTTCTCAATTGTTTCCTTTAAATCAACTACAACGACTTCTAGGTCATCTCTGGTCTGTTCTGCTTCTCCTAATTCCACAGTTAAAACATCTTTATCATTTATAAGATTGTGATAAGCATCAATTAACACATTTGCCAAAGATATGAGTTTTTTAGGAGAATAAGATTTCAGATTTCTCTGAACATCCAGAACAATTACCTCATCATCGTCATTATCTTCATCATCATCAAACTGAGCCATCAAGGCAAAGATTGAGTCATAATCATTTGGTTCACTTTCTACTGCCATCATTGAACTATCACCATGATCATGTTTTTCTTCAGATTCGCTGGAGGAATCTCCCCATGCAGTAAGAGCTTGTTTTACAATATTGTCAGCGACATTCTTTCTCTTGAAGCATTTATCAGGAATCGGGTTCCTCTTGGCTTCTTTATCTGTTTGTGCTTGAATCGATCCTACTTTAGGAGGGGACATTCATTGATTAAGTGTCCTGACTTGCCACACTTATGACAGAGGTCATAGTTTTTTGGCTTGTAAGAACTCCCCCTTTTTGGAATGCCTCCATTTCTGTGAACCATCTTCAGAAATCTTCTTTTCAAGTAAGCCATATCACCATCCTCACCACTTGAATCATTATTGTCCGTCTGGAGGACCAGGTTCTTCTCTCTTTTGGGCTCTCTTCTTTCATTGTCCTTCTTTGTTTTCATTTCATATGTTCTCAGATTGCCAACGAGTTCATCGATGGTCAGCTTCTGCAAGTCCTTCGCCTCTGTAATGGCGTTCACTTTGCTTTCCCAAGAACTGGGCAGCAAACTAAGGATTTTTGTGACA
The DNA here is from genome assembly GCA_000715115.1 of Nicotiana otophora. Taxonomy (NCBI): domain Eukaryota; kingdom Viridiplantae; phylum Streptophyta; class Magnoliopsida; order Solanales; family Solanaceae; genus Nicotiana; species Nicotiana otophora. The sequence continues at coordinate 16,237 of AWOL01S0000224.1, read as the reverse complement.
AGCTTGTTTCTTAGAATAATTTCACCAAGAGAATGGAGCTTATTAATGATAGAGGTGAAGCGAGTATGCATATCTTGGATGGATTCATCATCTTTCATCCTGAAGAGCTCGTATTCAGTTGTGAGCATGTCGATCTTTGATTGCTTGACCTGTGTTGTTCCTTCATGAGCTGTCTGGAGAGCTTCCGAGATTTCCTTGGCTGACTGGCATGCCGATATCCTATTGTGTTCATCAGGACCAATACCACAGACAAGGATTTTCTTTACACGAAAATTCTTCTTTATGGCTTTTCGACCGCATCGTTAAATTCTTTTCTTGTTTTGGGAATAGTTATAGCAGGGTCACTACTGGTTTTTGTGGGAATGAAGGGTCCATCACAGATGACGTCCCAGATCTCGGAATCTTCAGCCATGATAAAATTGTGTATCCTTATCTTCCACCATCCATAATACTGGCCATTGAACCTTGGTGGCCTGTAGGTGGACTGACCTTCTTCAAGATTTGGTGGAGCAGCCATGAGGATCCTTTCTAGGTGTTAGCCTGATAGAAATAACCCGCTCTGATACCAATTGATAGAATTTAAGGGTCCACCAAACTATATAGAGAACCAGGTTCTCTATAAGTTCCAACAGAAACCACGTACACTGCAATGAGTAAATGACAGGAGGAATTTTACGTGGAAAATTCCCAGCTCAACGGGATGAAAAACCACGACCTACCCATGTAGGAATTCAACTTCACTATTGAGAAACTTTCATATTAGAACCTATGTAACCTAGGAATTAACCTCTTAATCCCTCACTAAATTGTAACACTCTATTGCAAGCCAATTCTTAATAACTCTATTACGAAGACTTTACAACTCGACTAACTCTAGCCAAGACACAAACACAAGGGTTTATGATTTACAAAGGGTTTCCTACGCAATGCTTCTAAACAAGCTAAGTAGGAATTAAGGTCTTGAGAATGTGTAACGGGTTCCTTATCGTGTTCTTGACAGTAAGTTTGTAGATCATCAAAACATAACATGGATATACATATAGCCTACCATACGGGATTCTTTCCTCATTATCAGTGAATTAGCTAGAGCCTATAAAGTGTAGGTAGCTAATTTGCTTGCCTTTATAATTCATGTAAAAACAATTCTCAAAATACTATCCTGACATGTTTCGCTCCGACTCCATGGCTTCCTTGATGAATTGTTGGAGAAGAATCCATATTTTAAGATTGCTCCAGTGCTTTGGTGCTTTCTTCTCAGCTTTGTTTGTGATTTGTCTTTCCATTTTCCGTTTGTCCGGATTGCTAATATTTTCTCTAGTAATACGTCCTTCATCTGACTCAGATGCGTTATCGCATTCTTCATTCTTGGTGTCAGACTCCTTGAAGTTTTCTTCGCTACAGCTTGTAGGGTAATAAACATTCAAATCAATAATTTATGTCACTTCCTTAATATAGAACTTATGAAATGAGGGGATATGAAAAAATCACATGTTGACAAAACACTAATTAAAACTAAAGAAACAATCACATGCTCATATGCTTCTCTTTTGCAAACTGAATACATTCAGTTTCTGGGCCGAGGCATTGTATTTAGCATCTTCAGTTAGAGGATAACTCTTGGATTCAAAATGTCCTATTGGACATGACGCGTTGTCAAGGTTCTCGGTTGGATTAGCTTTGCCATCCTTCTCTTTCAAATTCTCTTGGAGTTCCATTCCAGTGTTGCTAGCTGAAGCAGAAGAAAACTCAGTGCTACATTTTGCTGCAACAAGATCATCGAGTACCAATCTTGTTTTAATGACAAATGGTTCATACTTAGATAGTTCTCTATCGATATTTTCATCCTCCTCACTTTTAGTGCNTTGACTTGTGCAGTTTCCTCGAGAAACGGTAGCTATCTGTTCCCTCTGTTGTTCTTTTGACTCTAAAGAGTTGAACCATATCCCAAGCTAGATCCTTTTGATCTTATGGTCTTGAAAATGTGTAACAGGTTCCTTATCGGGTTCTTGACAGTAAGTTTGTAGATCATCAAAACATAACATGAATTACATATAGCCTACCATATGGGATTATTTCCTCATTATCAGTGAATTAGCTAGAGCCTATAAAGTGTAGGTAGCTAATTTGCTTGCCTTTATAATTCATATAAAAATAATTCTCAAATTACTATCCTGACATGTTTCACTCCAACTCCATGGCTTCCTTGATGAATTGTTGGAGAAGAATCCATATTTTAAGATTGCTCCTGTGCTTTGGTGCTTTCTTCTCATCTTTGTTTGTGATTTGTCCTTCCATTTTCCGTTTGTCCGGGTTGCCAATATTTTCTCTAGTAATACGTCCTTCATTTGACTCATATGCATTATCGCATTCTTCATTCTTGGTGTCAGACTCCTTGAAGTTTTCTTCGCTACAGACTGTAGGGTAATAAACATTCAAATCAATAATTCATGTCACTTCCTTAATATAGAACTTATGAAATGAGGGGATATGAAAAAATCACATGTTGACAAAACACTAATTAAAACTAAAGAAACAATCACATGCTCCTATGCTTCTCTTTTGCAAAATGAGGTACATTCAGTTTCTGGGCCGAGGCATTATATTTAGCATCTTCAGTTAGAGGATAACTTCTGGATTCAAAATGTCCTATTAGACATGACGCGTTGTCAAGGTTCTCGGTTGGATTAGCTTTGCCATCCTTCTCTTTCAAATTCTCTCTGAGTTCCATTCCAGTGTTGCTAGCTGAAGCAGAAGACAACTCAGTGCTACATTTTGCTGCAACAAGATCATCGAGTACCGATCTTGTTTTAATGACAAATGGTTCATACTTAGATAGTTCTCTATCGATATTTTCATCCTCCTCACTCTTAGTGACATTGTCACCTAACTTGATGAGAAGTGGTAGTGAAAGCATATGATAGAAATTAGCATCAATTGATAGAACAAAACGCACTTCTTAGCACACAAGTCTTGTGTGCAAATACATAAATATATACATAACTTTCTTGGAGAATAAGACTCCAAAGTAGTCACTGCTTAGGACTCCTAATGAGATTACAATTACATCAACTCTATCCAAATACACTTCAACAATTCCTATGTGACATTATCCTTACATACCCCCTCAAGTTGAGCAGGGTGTGGAACAACTATCAACTTGCTCTTCAAGTCCAGGAATTGGACCTTGGACAAAGGCTTGGTGAGGGCATCGGCCACTTGATCATGAGAACTCACATACCTGACCGACAAGGACTTTCTATGAACCTTCTCACTAACAAAATGAGAATCGATTTCCATATGTTTCGTCCGAGAATGAAAAATGGGATTAGCAGTTAAGTAGGTTGCACTAAGATTATCACACTAGAGAATGGGAATAGAGGAGGTGAAGCAGCCAATCTCTCGAAAGAGAAGCTCGACCCATGTCATCTCAGATGTAGCAGCAGCTAATGCACAATATTCAGCCTCTGTGCTCGACCGCGATATAGATATTTGCTTCCGAGAAGCCCATGAAATCAAATGGGAGCCAAGAAAGATGGTAAATCTAGTGGTGGACTTGCGATCTTCAATATCACCTCCCCAATCCGAATCACTATAACCATGAAGCAAGGTAGAGGATCCATGAGAAAAACAATATACCATGAGAGGCAGTAGCCTTGACATAACGGAGAATACGTTTGACATCAATCCAATGAGAATCCATAGGACAATGCATAAACTGTGATACTTTGTTTACGGCATAGGCTATATCGGGTCTAGTAAACATCAAGTATTGTAAATATCCAACAGTACTCCTATATAGAGTTTGGTCATGAAATGGAGAACCATCAGTGGTGGAAAGCTTGGATGATGATGAAGCTGGTGTTAAGACAGGACCGCACGACCCCATTTGCACACGATTAAGGTGGTCAATGACATACGTACCTTGTGAACAAATGCAATCCTTCACGTTTCTAGTTAGCTTGAATGCCCAAGCAATACGACAATTTTCCCAAATCTCTAACAGCAAATTGAGTTTGCAATTTGGAAATGAGAGCTGCAATATGAGCAGCGTTAGAAGGTGTGGCTTTATTTGTCTGGTCATCAATTAGAGTAGTTCTTTATTCTTTTTGTTCCTCATGATCACTGTCAATTTCCTTATAGTTTTCAGATCCATCTTCACCATATTCCTTTGTATCTCCATCACCTGTGAAACCTATGTCATAATGCTCATCCTACATACCTTTCTCAGCCAAATTATTAGATTCATCAAAAATAAAATGAATGTTTTCTTCCACACACATAGTTCTTTTATTAAAAACCTTATAGGCCTTACTATGTGGGGAGTAACCCAAGAAAATTCCCTCATCACTTCTGTTATCAAACTTATNCACATACCTGACCGACAAGGACTTTCTACGAACCTTCTCACGAACAAAATGAGAATCGATTTCCCTATGTTTCGTCCGAGAATGAAAAATGGGATTAGCAGTTAAGTAGGTTGCACTAAGAGTATCACACTAGAGAATGGGAATAGAGGAGGTGAAGCAGCCAATCTCTCGAAAGAGAAGCTCGACCCATGTTATCTCAGATGTAGCAGCAGCTAATGCACGATATTCAGTCTCTGTGCTCGACCGCGATAAAGATTTTTGCTTCCGAGAAGCCCATGAAATCAAATGGGAGCCAAGAAAAATGGTAAATCTAGTGGTGGACTTGCGATCATCAATATCACCTCCCCAATCCGAATCACTATAACCATGAAGCAAGGTAGAGGATCCATGAGAAACAAAATAAACCATGAGAGGCAGTAGCCTTGACATAACGGAGAATACGTTTGACAGCAATCCAATGAGAATCCATAGGACAATGCATAAACTGTGATACTTTGTTTACGGCATAGGCTATATCGGGTCTAGTAAACATAAAGTATTGTAAATCTCCAACAGTATTCCTATATAGAGTTTGGTCATGAAATGGAGAACCATCAGTGGTGGAAAGCTTGGATGATGATAAAGCTGGTGTGAAGACAGGACCGTACGACCCCATTTGCATATGATTAAGGTGGTCAATGACATACTTACCTTGTGACAAATGCAATCCTTCACGTTTCCAGTTAGCTTGAATGCCCAAGAAATACGACAATTTTCCCAAATCTCTAACAGCAAATTGAGTTTGCAATTTGGAAATGAGAGCTGCAATATGAGCAGCGTTAGAAGGTGTGGCTTTATTTGTCTGGTCATCAATTAGAGTAGTTCTTTATTCTTTTTGTTCCTCATGATCACTGTCAATTTCCTTATAGTTTTCAGATCCATCTTCACCATATTCCTTTGTATCTCCATCACCTGTGAAACCTATGTCATAATGCTCATCCTACATACCTTTCTCAGCCAAATTATTAGATTCATCAAAAATAAAATGAATGTTTTCTTCCACACACATAGTTCTTTTATTAAAAACCTTATAGGCCTTACTATGTGGGGAGTAACCCAAGAAAATTCCCTCATCACTTCTGTTATCAAACTTATCTAGAGCTTCTTTCCCATTATTATGCACAAAACATTTGCACCTACAGGCTCTCAGGTGAATGATATTTGGTTTTCTTCCTCGAAGTAACTCATAGGGAGTTTTCTCAAGAATGGGTTTGACCATGCATCTATTTAGCAGATAGCAAGAAGTATTGATTGCCTTAACCCAGATATTTGTAGGCAGTCCACTGGCAATCAACGTGGTCCTCCCCATGTCTTCTAAGGATCTATTCTTTCTTTCTAAAACCGATTTTGTTGGGGAGTTCTAGGGGTAGAGAAAGTATGGTCAATTCTATGCGAGCCACAGAACTCAAGGAATTTTGAATTTTTAAATTCAGTTTCATGGTCAATTCTTATACTTAAAACATTACATCCTAGCTTTTGTTGAATAATTCTGACAAATACACAAAAAACATCAAAGGTTTCATCTTTGGATCCCAAAAACAAAGTCCAGGTATACCTGGAGAAGTCATCAACAATCACAAACACATACCTCTTACCTCATTTGCTCCTTATTCTCATTGGTCCACATAGATCCATGTGAAGGAGTTCCAGAGGTTTAGAAGTACGTACAAACTTCTTATATTTAAATGATGACCTAACATGTTTCCTTCTAACACATGCATCACATACTTTGTCAGAGATGAACTCAACTTTAGGTAGCCCGAGGACCAAGTCCTTCTCTGCCAACTTGTTGAGTTGAGAGAGACTAACATGTCCCAGTCTTCTATGCCATAGTAGTGGATAATCTTCCACTACCCTCAAGAATGTGTGCTCACTCTAGGGAAGTGACATAATCGATATCCTATAGACATTGCTATGTCTCTTACCCTTTCGCACAATTTCATCAGTATCAAGCTTAGTGACAGTGCATATTTTGAAATTGCATTTTACCTCATTTCCTTTGTCGCACATTTGAGATATGCTAAGAAGATTGTGTTTAAGACCTAACACATAATACACATCTTCTATAACATGAGAGAGTGACTTGATAACCTTGCCAATACCTGTTATCTGGACTTTTTTTCATTTCCAAATAACACACTCCCTCCTTGGAAGGCTGTTAGTGAGAGAAATGNTTCTTTTCCATTATTATGCACAACATATTTGCACCTACAGGCTCTGAGGTGAATGATATTTGGTTTTCTTCCTCGAAGTAACTCATAGGGAGTTTTTTCAAGAATGGGTTTGACCATGCATCTATTTAGAAGATAGCAAGAAGTATTGATTGCCTCAACCCAGAAATCTTTAGGCAGTCCACTGGCAATCAACGTGGTCCTCCCCATGTCTTCTAAGGATCTATTCTTTCTTTATAAAACCCATTTTGTTGGGGAGTTCTAGGGGTATAGAAATTATGGTCAATTCCATGTGAGCCACAGAACTCAAGGAATTTTGAATTTTCAAATTCAGTTTCATGGTCAATTCTTATATTTAAAACATTACATCCTAGCTTTTGTTGAATAATTCTGACAAATACAAAAAAAACATCAAAGGTTTCATCTTTGGATCCCAAAAACAAAGTCCAGGTATACCTGGAGAAGTCATCAACAATCACAAACACATACCTCTTACCTCATTTGCTCCTTATTCTCATTGGTCCACATAGATCCATGTGAAGGAGTTCCAGAGGTTTAGAAGTACGTACAAACTTCTTAGATTTAAATGATGACCTAACATGTTTCCTTCTAACACATGCATCACATACCTTGTCAGAGATGAACTCAACTTTAGGTAGCCCAAGGACCAAGTCCTTCGCTGCCAACTTGTTGAGTTGAGAGAGACTGGCATGTCCCAGTCTTCTATGCCATAGTAGTGGATCATCTTCCACTACCCTCAAGCATGTGTGCTCACTCTGGGGAAGTGACATAATCGATATCCTATAGACATTGCTATGTCTCTTTAGCACAATTTCATCAGTATCAAGCTTAGCGACAGTGCATATTTTGGAATTGAATTTTACCTCATTTCCTTTGTCGCACATTTGAGAGATTCTAAGAAGATTGTGTTTAAGACATAACACATAATACACATCCTCTATAGCATGAGAGAGTGACTTGATAACCTTGCCAATACCTGTTATATGGATTGTTTTCCATTTCCAAATAACACACTCCCTCCTTGGAAGGCTGTCAGTGAGAGAAATATTTTCTTTTCTCCAGTCATATGTCTTGAGCATCCACTGTCTAGATATCAGTCCTGATTGTTTCCTCTCACCTTAGCCTGCACTAAAATTCACAAGTTAGTTTTGGGAACCCAGACTAACTTGGGTCCCTTTTTGTTGGAAAAAAGGATGAATGAGATCCCTTCTTGCCTAGAAGGGGAGAGGATTAGAGGCTATTTTCTTGTTAACCTTAATCCACTTAGTATGGGCAGGAGGATTGACCTTTGGCTGCTATTCCTTCTTCACATTTTTAATAATACCAAAGGTANATACTTAAAACATTACATCCTAGCTTTTGTTGAATAATTCTGACAAATACACAAAAAACATCAAAGGTTTTATCTTTGGATCCCAAAAACAAAGTCCAGGTATACCTGGAGAAGTCATCAACAATCACAAACACATACCTCTTACCTCATTTGCTCCTTATTCTCATTTGTCCACATAGATCCATGTGAAGGAGTTCCAGAGGTTTAGAAGTACGTACAAACTTCTTAGATTTAAATGATGACCTAACATGTTTCCTTCTAACACATGCATTACATACTTTGTCAGAGATGAACTCAACTTTAGGTAGCCCAAGGACCAAGTCCTTCTCTGCCAACTTGTTGAGTTGAGAGAGACTAACATGTCCCAGTCTTCTATGCCATAGTAGTGGATCATCTTCCACTACCCTCAAGCATGTGTGCTCACTCTGGGGAAGTGACATAATCGATATCCTATAGACATTGCTATGTCTCTTTAGCACAATTTCATCAGTATCAAGCTTAGCGACAGTGCATATTTTGGAATTGAATTTTACCTCATTTCCTTTGTCGCACATTTGAGAGATTCTAAGAAGATTGTGTTTAAGACATAACACATAATACACATCCTCTATAGCATGAGAGAGTGACTTGATAACCTTGCCAATACCTGTTATATGGATTGTTTTCCATTTCCAAATAACACACTCCCTCCTTGGAAGGCTGTCAGTGAGAGAAATATTTTCTTTTCTCCAGTCATATGTCTTGAGCATCCACTGTCTAGATATCAGTCCTGATTGTTTCCTCTCACCTTAGCCTGCACTAAAATTCACAAGTTAGTTTTGGGAACCCAGACTAACTTGGGTCCCTTGTTGTTGGAAAAGGGGATAAATGAGATCCCTTCTTGCCTAGAAGGGGAGAGTATTAAAAGCTATTTTCTTGTTAACCTTAATCCACTTAGTATGGGTAGGAGGATTGACCTTTGGCTCCTATTCCTTCTTCACATTTTTAACAATACCAAAGGTGTTTCTAAACTGAGCATGAATTAAGGCAGGACAAGTGTCTCTAAAGTATCCTACTCTTCCACAATGAGTTCACATGTTATTATCAGAAATTCCTATATATTGGGGTCAAACTTAGGGACAGGTTTTTTGTAGCCAATTCCAGATTTGTTAGAGCTACAACTTTCATTCAGCCAATTCAAGGCATCAGAAGATCTATGCCATTTTCGTAGTCTAGAGAGTTCATAATTAACCTTTTCTAGATTTTCCTGAAGGACTTTATTTCTACATTCAGCATCACAAAGATTATCGTTAGCAAGTTCAAGAACCCGATTATCATATGTATCAGGAGACTTTTCATTACCATAAGCAAGTTCAAGAACCCGATTCTTATGGTCTTTAACTTGTTTCTCTAAACTAGCTTTGTCAGATTAAAGTTTTTTGATATCAAGTTTGACACAAGAAAGGTTATTGATAAGCTGATCATTTCCATTACTCATTTTATCCATTTCATTCATTAAGGTCACAATTATGGTCATCCGTTGCTTTTTGGGCATATCATGAATATTTTCTTTCAAGTGAAATATACTTACCCGGTTTGCCTCATCTTTAGTTTCTTAATCACTCATGGCCATCATTCCTATCACTGCTTCCTCTATTTTTGATTCTTCAATCGCCATCAGAGCCACTTCGATGTTTTTATTTCCAAAGTCAGTTTCCAAGGTCCTCCATATATCATGAGCATAGATCCAAGAGAACACTCTGAGGATGGTGTTTCTACAGACTTATGCAGAGCAAGTCCTTTGCTTTAGTNCTATGCCATAGTAGTGGATAATCTTCCACTACCCTCAAGCATGTGTGCTCACTCTGGGGAAGTGACATAATCGATATCCTATAGACATTGCTATATCTCTTACACTTTAGCACAATTTCATCAGTATCAAGCTTAGTGACAGTGCATATTTTGGAATTGAATTTTACCTCATTTCCTTTGTCGCACATTTGAGAGATGCTAAGAATATTGTGTTTAAGACCTAACACATAATACACATCTTCTATAACATGAGAGAGTAACTTGATAACCTTGCCAATACCTGTTATCTGGACTTTTTTTCATTTCCAAATAACACAATCCCTCCTTGGAAGGCTGTCAGTGAGAGAAATATTTTCTTTTCTCCAGTTATATGTCTTGAGCATCCACTGTCTAGATATCAGTCCTGATTGTTTCCTCTCACCTTTGCCTGCATTAAAATTCACAAGTTAGTTTTGGGAACCCAGACTAACTTGGGTCCCTTTTTGTTGGAAAAAGGGATGAATGAGATCCCTTCTTGCCTAGAAGGGGAGAGGATTAGAGGTTATTTTCTTGTTAACCTTAATCCACTTAGTATGGGCAGAAGGATTGACCTTTGGCTGCTATTCCTTCTTCACATTTTTAATAATACCAAAGGTGTTTCTAAACTGAGCATGAATTAAGACAGGACAAGTATCTCTAAAGTATCCTACTCTTCCACAATGAGTTCACATGTTATTATCAGAAATTCCTATATATTTGGGGTCAAACTTAGGGATAGGTCTTTTGTAGCCAATTCTAGATTTGTTAGAGCTACAACTTTCATTCAGCCAATTCAAGGCATCAAAAGATCTATGCCATTTTCGTAGTCTAGAGAGTTCATAATTAACCTTTTCTAGATTTTCATGAAGGACTTTATTTCTACATTCAGGATCACAAAGATTATCGTTAGAAATTTGTATTTCCTTTTCAAGCTTATCCTACAAATCACTCATTTTTCCTTTGCCATGTGTATCAGGAGACTTTTCATTATCATAAGCAAGTTCAAGAACCCGATTCTTAAGGTCTTTAACTTGTTTCTCTAAACTAGATTTGTCATATTAAAGTTTTTTGATATCAAGTTTGACACAAGAAAGGTTGTTGATTAGCTGATCATTTCCATTACTCATTTTATCCATTTCATTCATTAAGGTCACAATTATGGCCATCCGTTGCTTTTTGGGCATATCATGAATATTTTTTTTCAAGTCAAATATACTTACCCAGTTTTCCTCATCTTTAGTTTCTTAATCACTCATGGCCATCATTCCTATCACTGCTTCCTCTATTTGTGATTCTTCAATCGCCATCAGAGCCACTTCGATGTTTTTATTTTCAAAGTCAGTTTCCAAGGTCCTCCATATATCATGAGCATAGATCCAAGAGAACACTCTATGGATGGTGTTTCTACAGACTTATACAGAGAAAGTCCTTTGCTTTAGCATTTTTCTGAACTAGCTGACGATCTTCCTCATCGTATTCCTCTTCTCTTTTGTTGCACTTGTTAACTTCACCATCCAATTTGGTTGGGAGAATTGGTCTATGACTGACAATTACCAAAAAGTCAAAGTTAGTAGCCTGAATAAATATTTCCATATGTAGCTTCCATTCATCATAGTGGTGTTCATCAAACAAAAGAGGTCTTCCAATGTGCATTCCAAGTTGTACTGGGGGATCTGTCTTCACAACTTGGTGTTCATCAATCCCAACATAGAGACTTATATCCCTATCCTTCTTTTCTTCCTCTTGATCACTCCCATTATCCTCATATGCTTCCAAGAATGCCTGCTTCATTGCTTCAGTACATCCTTTGCCTAGGATATTTCCTTTGTTGGAACCCTTTTCTCTCATCTTCTCCCGTTTCTCCTTTTTAGCTCGTTCTTTCCTCCGCTCGATTTTCCACATTGGGCAGTCCTTTACCATGTGATATAGCTTGCCACACTTGTAGCACCCATCATAGTTAGCTTTGTCGATATGCTTGTGCTTACTACTAGTCTCTCTCTTGGATGCACTTTTGGAATTCTTCATGAACCTCTTGAACTTGGCAAATATTGCAAGATCAGGATCATCATAGTCAGATTCATCATCCTCAGATGCTTTAAGAACCAAAGGCATTATCCTTCTTTTGTTCTTCTTTGCGCAGTTCTATCTTTCTTATTTCATGAGTTTTTAAGTTTCCAACCAACTCATCAAGTGAGATTTTATCCAATTCCTTGGCTTCCTGGATTGCAGTGACTTTTGATTCCCATGAAGCTGGAATGATTCTGAGAACTTTGCTAACTAACTCTTCTGAGGTAAATACCTTTTCAAGTGATTTCAGTTCATTGGTTATTATAGTGAACCTAGTCATCATATCCGGGATGGGCTCATACTTCTTCATGGAGAAAATCTTATAGTTTCTCATGGGTAGTTCAATCCTTGATCTCTTTACTTGATTTTTTCTTTCATGAGCAGTTTGGAGTGCATCCCATATCTTCTTCGCATTTGAGCACACAAAAATTCTTTTGTACTCATCAGGACCAAGTTCGCAGATAAGGATTTTCTTAGCCTTTGCATTCTTCTCCATTATTCTGAAATCTGCTGCCACAAATTTGGAGGGGACCTTAGGAACTGTTTCACTTTGTGCATTTTGTTTAGTAGGAATTAAAGGACCTTGGTTTACTATGGTCCATAGTTCATAATTTTCAGTTGTCAAGAAATCTTCCATTCTTGGTTTCTACCAACTGTAATATTTTCCATTGAACAAGGGTGGTCTGGTAGTTGATTGTCCTTTATTAATTCCAGGTGGAGCACTCATCTTTCTTCCAAGATCTCTCTAGGTGGTAGCCGTGTAAAGGAGAGAACCCACTCTGATACCAATTGTTAGTTTGAGTGCTCGTATGGATTACTAAAGAATTTGGTTCTTTACTATGTTCCTTAAGCGTAAAGTAAATAAGCAATACAATGAACACATCGATTTTTACGTGGAAAATCACCTGGCTCAAAAGGTGCACAAATCACGACCTACCACACAAGATTTTCAACTCCAACTCCACTAGAACAATGAGCTAAAATGTATCAATTACAAGACTGTAATTCAATACTCTCCAGTACTCCTACTACTCATATTTGATTCACAAGTTACTCTAACTTGTAAAGCAAAATATTCACCCCAACTCACTAACTATTTTTTGACGTTTGATTACAACTCAATTTCCTAAAACATATTCACTAGACTGACTCAGAAGCATACAAAGCAAGTACTCAACACAAGTAAAAATAACTTATGACACTTTAGTTGATGGGTAAAAGGATAGTTCAAAAGTCCAAATTCAATCCTATTTAAACACAGGAGTCCTATTCATAGTCGGCTTCCTCTTTTATAGGACTCCTACTGTTCCAAGGATCCACAAGCTCTGGGACTTTTGTCTCTGACTGAATTATCCGTATCTTCTTGAGCAACGACTCTTATCACTTATAGCAACCATCATCCACCAAACTCGGACCTAGGTAACTTTAAGATAAAATTATTTTCTTGTACATACCAGCAAGTATCAATCATGAGGAGTTGATTCTTTAACCTGAGGAGCTGGTTCTTCACAACAGTTAAGTAGCTACATTGAGGACCTGGTTCTTTGAGCAGTTAGTTATACTTTGTTAATCATCAAAACTTTAATACTCAACAACCTTTTTTGTTAATGAACCTTATTCAATGAAAATCAAAATTAGTTAGAGCCCGAATGCAAATATCGAACATCATGTGAGAAACGAAAAAACCTTATCACGTATACATGATAAAAGAATCCCTTATCTATTCCCTTTAATTAACTGCTCCTCGTGGAAGTAGTAGCTCCATTCAATCTAAGCTTACNACGTGTTGCAATGGTTCTCTTGAAATGAGTTAAGAAGAAGGTTTCTATATGATGAAGTGTTTACCCTATTAAGTGGTTCGGGCGTAAATTCTTGTACTCCTGCGCATTGGCGTGATTAAGTGCACTAAGTAGCATGGGATTCGAAAGTTGAGGATTAAAGATTTCGGTTCGGTGTTGACAAGGATGTTATGAGCTCGGATGAGCAGGAAAGGGATTTAAATGTTTAAAGTAAGATTGGTATTGTTTTTGGCATCATCTAAGGTCGATGTCAGGTGTAAGAGACCTTGTGTATTGATTTGTGGATTCTTGATATACTTTACAACATTTTATGTAACCGGTAGCATGAATGTACAGACTTGTTACCTAGTGTGGAAGGTCGTGGGAGCATGTCTCATGGAAATATTGTGTAAGAGTGGCGTGTAGTCACTTGATTGGGTGAATATTAAAACCAAGTATGAAGATTGTGGTAATATCGCTAATTCGAGAATTTATGCCTGGAGGGCACTTGGTTCATTTGGTTGTGGATTGTGAAAGTTTTTTTCGATTATGATGGCTATTCTTGTGGGTTATGGGAAAAAAAGGGTTAGTATGGATCCTTGAAAGGTTAATAGCCTAGACCTCAGAATCGGCTTGAGGTANCTTTAATTAACTGCTCCTCGTGGAAGTAGTAGCTCCATTCAATCTAAGCTTACATTTACATGATACTAGTTTATTTGTCGCACTTCGCACGGTCCTAAATATTATGTATGGATGAAAATTTATTGTTAAATTTTTTATAATTAACTTTTTTTTATCTATTTAAATTTTTTATTGCTCCCTTTTAAATTTTTTAAGACTCGCTTTCTCTAATTTTACACACATCGAAGGGCAAATCTTCTTTTCTTGATGTGAATAAAATTGGATAATATATTAAGATAATGTGCTTGAATTCACATTAACTATTGGCCTTGGTACCTCCTTGTGCTACTTATGATATATATTATATATAATAAAAAATTTAAATTCAGCGCAACAAATAGTTCTTCTATGTGTTATAGTAAAAACATTATTATATAATGTAACGACCTAATCGGTCGTTTTGACTTTTAGAACCTCCTTCCCCTAAATAAAACTTCCAGTACATTATTTAAATAATTTATGACTTGTGGGGATGGTTGGTTGGGGATTTGGAAATGTTTGAGGTGAAACCGGAACACTTGGTTCCTTAAGTTGGTCTTAAAGTGCTAAGTTTGACTTCGGTCAATATTTTGAGAAAAAAACAACCTCGGAATAGAATTTTGATGATTCCAACAGCTTCGTATGGTGATTTTGGACTTAGGGGCGTGATCAGAATTATATTTGGAAGTCCGTAGTGAAATAGGCTTGAAATGACTAAAATAGGAATTTCAAGTTAAAGTTTAACCGGGGTGTTGACATTTTGATACCGGAGTCGGAATCCAGTTCCAAAATNACGGGCTCTATATCAGGCCGGATTTGTTCATTTCAGCATAAAAGCTCCCTATGGAGGAGTATTCAGATGTTTANTTATGACTTGTGTGTAAAATTTGAGGTCAATCGGAGTTGATTTGATAGGTTCCGACATCGAATAAAGAAGTTGAAAATTCTAAGTTTCATTAAGCTTGAATTGGAGTATGATCCATGATTTTAGCACTGTTTGATGTGAGTTAGAGGTTCAACTAAGTTCGTATCATGTTTTAGGACTTGTTGGTATATTTGGTTGAGGTATCGAAGGCCTCGGGTGAGTTTCGGATGGTTAACGGGTCAAAAGTTGGACTTAAAAAGCTGCTGCACGTTTTCCTCTTCTGTTGGGCATTCTGGACTATCATCGAGCCCAGACATTGAGCCCAGGCATCGAGCCTAGGCATCGAGCCCAGACATCGAACCAGAGTTGACGAGGCTCAGGCTCGAGCTTGTGCATCGAAGCCATGATCGAAGGTCCATCGCGAGGGTCATGATCGAAGGCAAGACTCGAGGGCTGGGATCGAGACCCAAGATCGAGGGTCACAATCGAAGGCTCAAGCTTGATACCATGATCGAGGCTATGATTGAAGGACCGGACTCGATGCCGTAATCGAGGCCATGATCCGAGGTCCCGGCTTGATCCTGTGATCGAAGCCACGATCGAGGCCTGATCGAGGGCCATGATCGAAGCCTGATCGAGGGCTATGATCGAAGCCTGATCGAGGCCCAGTTCCGAAGTGCTGGGCAGTGTTATAAAAAGAGGGCATTCGTCCCATATGCATGTTTGACGAACTTGAGTTTGAGCAGAGATGACTTTTGGCAGAGTTTTAAGGGAAAAATATTTGAGTAAGTGATTCTAACTCGGATTTGGTCTACATATACAAGTATATATCATTGTTTTCACCATAAATTAGTGTTTTGAGGTTGAAATTTGGAAAAGTTTAGAAATCTCATAGAAACGCAATTTTGAGATTTCGGTATCGATTCAGAGTCGAATTTGAGTGAAATTGGTATGGTTGGACTCGTAATTGAATGGGTTGTCGGATTTCATAACTTTCGTCGGATTCTGAGATGTGGGCCCCACAGATGAATATTTAATTAATTTCGGAATTTGTACTAAAAGTATAGTATTTTCTTATAGAGTTGGTTCCTATAATGTTTAGTGATTATATCGAATTGTTTTGGCTA